>CAHIKZ030002335.1:1350000-1610000 GCA_903632075.3 Acanthosepion pharaonis
TCGTGTCGAAGATTCGATCCACGATGGGTAACGCACACTTGTTATTTCGTTGAAGCTAAACAAAGATTACAATACACTGTAATCAAAGAGAACCTGACTGGAGAGCATTTTTAATTAATTCACCTAAAGCAAGGCGATGATGCCATTAACACTCAAGGGGACTAGTGGGGAGTGAAAGAAAATAAAGAAGATAGTAGATATAACCGAAACCCAATCTTAATCAAGAAATAATGGAAAAATCTTTACTCCTATTAAAAAAAACCCGGGGAGGCGTGTGAAACGGACGATAGGCGAACTTATCAAATCATAAACAGGAAAGAAAAATCAATAAATAGCAAATAAAATTTCAGAGTTGAAGTAAACTTTAGAAGGAATCGAAAATACAATTTTAAACTGGAAACACGGGATAAATCTCTACTCCTCTTCAAAAGATTGGGGAGATGTGTAAACCGGACGATAGGCGAAATTGTCTACACGCATAGTAAAATAAATAAATAGGAAATAAAATTTCAATTTTCAGGCAGAAACGTTAGCGGTATAGAGTTCAAGTAAATTTTAGAAGGAACCTGAAATCCAATCCTAAACAGGAAATAAGAAATAAACCTCTACTCCTGTTCAAAAACCGGAGAGAAGTGTGAAGCGGACGTTAGGCGAAACAATCTATTACTATTAATAAATGAAAAATGAATCAATAAATACGAAATAAATAAATAAAATTTCAGAGTTCGGGTGGCGATGTCAGAAGTCTAGAGTTGAAGTAGACTTTAGTATGGACTTAAGACAGAAGCATACAAAAGTAAATATTTTGTTCAATAAAAATTATGTGGAAAAAAATTTCATTGTATTTCTAATTATTAAAACAAAATACATTTATAGGTAAGGAAGTAACTCTCTAATTTCATACATATACTTTTGTGAAAAAAAGCAATAGTCCTTTCAGTTAATATTTCATCATATGCTGTCAGGCAATGTTCCGGGCCTCAAATATCATTGCCACAAACATAGGCCGCTCAAGAAATACCTCAGAATATCAAAGATTTTTGCTACTTTTTCTTTACAATTATAGAGTGGTAGGTTACATATACCTGCCAACTTTTATAGCATATTAGCCGAATTACTCGCGCCTTGCTGCGTGTCGCGCATTTTTTGTAAGAAAATGATGGATTTCAGTATTACTCAATGATTTTGACAATGTGACCTCCATCTTCTGGCTTTCTCCTTTTATATTTTGGATAGGAGTCATTCCCTTGTTCAAATTTAAATTTAATTTAAATCAAAGGGATAAACTTTTCAGTGGGGGAGGTTGTGCAAAACCAGCTTGACACCTTTGATATGTATTTGATGCAATACTTGAATGAATGAACTGATGAGCAGATTTCAGCATTGATATGAAAGTTGAATTGTCGTAATAAATATGTATTGTAAGTCACTACCTACTGATTGGTGATTTCTTACTCAACCTGACGTCTCTATTGTCTCACTTTAATCTTTCAGATGTGACCTCCATCTTCTGTTTTCTCCTTCTATATTTTGGATAAGAGTCATTCCCTTGTTCAAATTTAAATTTAATTTCAATCAAAGAGGAAAAAATCAGTGAGTCGTTTGTGCCCCTGGGGACTCCATTTGATCAAAATAAAATATAAATTATCCAAGTACCCTGAGCAATGTACTTTCAGAATACATATGATAATGGGGGTATATCTCCAAATCCATAGGAGTAGTCCGATAAAAAACAGACAGAGGCTACAACTTTATATATATAGATTTATGTATTATATCATTTATTTATTATTTATTATATGTATTAATATATTTATTATATTGATATATATATATATGATATTGCATATTATATTATATATTATATTGATCGATATATATTGATATATTTATTATATTATTTATTGATTTCCGCTTTTATATCGTAGCCAATATGTAAGAAATGCACTGCAAAATCCTTTAACACAATATTTTTAAAACTCCGTTAGTATTCCGAGGTAGTGTAACAACATTAGACCTGTGGTATTTTCAAATATTTCATTTAAAATATTATAATTATACCATTAAGTTCGTAATTTTCTTGTTATATATTGTTTCGAGAGTCCTTCTGGATTTTATAAGCTAATTAAAAACGAAAAGAAAACATTATTTTAACAAATCTAATCAAAAAGCAGATACTAAAAGATATATATGTAAATTATAAAAATTCAAATATGTAAAAATAGGTTGCTTTATATTTTCTGTCAAAAGGTAAAAATTCCTTGTAACTTACAGATGCTATGACTTGTAGTCACTTGAGAAATATTCAAACAGCTATTTGCTTAATGTCATCGGGTGTCCAAACACATCGAGGTACTAAATGAGAGTTAAGAAAAAATCGATGAACCGAGTTGCAGTAAAATACTGTACGAAAATCATCTTTTGCAACCGACTACCAATTGGATGAAATGAAATGAAATATCATCACGATTCCATCTGCTAAGTAAAATTAGCCGTGTTGTGGATTTGATCTTTTCACGTTTGTGCTAAGTTATGCTAATTCATTAATGATCAAGGCCGTCTCAAGCTACTGGCAACTCGCGCAGTCGCCCAAGGCGCCATCAATCTGTGGGTGCCATTATACCGCCATGTTATGTGCCTGGGATGTTCCAAAACTAAAGCATATAGAAACATATTTGCGGGCGTCCATGCCTCAAGATAGATTAAATTCTTTGACTGTTTTGTCAATAGAAACTGATCTTATAAAAATCAGTGTACAAATTGAATGAAATGATTTGCACATCAAAAGGCTAGAAACAATGTTTTATGTAGGATAACGAATGTTTTCTTTAGTTTGTATTAAGTAGTATATTGTAATAAACTCGTTATTCTATATATTTCAGTTTTTATTCTTGAGAAATTCTTAAAAAACTATACTCGTAAGGGCATCGAATTTCAGCTTGCTCGAGGTTCCAGCAACCCTAGGAACGTCACTGTTAAAGAGAGGCGAGAAATAAGGAGCGCCGCGCCGCTTATATGGTGGGCAATGAGTTAACCTCGTAAACTGTTACATTCTGTACTTAATTTCTTTGTCAAACTCTGACCTGCACGTCTGGATCAGTTCTGAATTAAGATAAGCGTAACTAATGTCATCATGTGCTTCATTGTGTAGTAATGGTTAACGAGATTATATCATTTGCATGTGTGGAATTGAGTTCGTCTCTTGCCGGGCGGCCATGTGGTCTGGTCTTTTACGTTCTGGTGTTATATCAACCACTACCGACCTGACGAATTCTTATAGTGTGGAATATGTTTAAGACCTATACCATCGTTCATTACGATGGATTTATTTTTGTATTGACAGGTATAATTCTTAAATCTGAAATAATTTAAATAATAATAAGTTAAAACTTGAAGGATACTAATTTAAAACACTTAAATCTAAATCGATTCACACACAAATATAGAGTCAGACAGTAGAAAGGATGCTTTCCCGAATGCTGCAATCTTAATCTCTTCAAGTCTAGGGTCAGCTGCTAGCTATCGTATGTATCCTCATAATTTGTACTGAATCCCCCTTTCTCTCATCACCGTCAACACAACAATCTCATTTAATAATCGACTACCTTAAGTAGCTCTTGTCTGAACATTTCATAATATATATATTTCTAAATAAATTCCAGGTGAACAGTGCCTGGCCACAACCTATATATATATATATATATATATATATATATATATATATATATATACGATCCACTAGGTAAATTGTTGCCATTTTATATTTTTAATTTCACGCATGCGCATTGTTGTTAATGCTTTTGTCGACTACACCGTATAGTACTGTGAGAAAAACAGCATCTTGTCGCAATTCATTCCGCCTGAAATTTGGGAACAGCATGCTGTACTGTTTGGGATTCGTGCCAAAATCTCCAATACGAATACTTCAGTGTTTGGGTGTCAGTGCAGCGGATACAAAAAGAGTTGGATGAGTCTAAGGGTGATTACAAAAGTGTTTGGAAGGATTACTAATGATGGCGACGTTATTCCCCCATTCGTCTTCATTCATTGTGGATGCTGGAAGAGGCTGTCTGGCAACAGAACTCTGCACCATGACATAGGAGAACCCAGTCATGTCTGTCAGACAATTTCTTCGACCACATTACCATTTACATCTGGCCACCTAAGTCTTCAGACTGCAACTCCTTCGAGTCTCATGTGTGGGGCACAGTTGAACGAAAGATCAACAAACCTCTTTGATACACCAAAGATGAACTGAAGGCAAGGATTATCGCAGCATTTACCAACTTAAAAAAGGAGATCGTCCAGAAAAAATGCAGGAGATTCCGAAGTCGTCTGGAGGCTATGGTTAAAGTTTCTGACGACTTTATGGCATAAAGTTACTCTTTCGTATTTAAAGATATTTTTGTTTAGTTTTGATGAATATATCTGTTAAAATAAGATATCAGTGTTATTTTAATTTTGCGTAAATATATACAACATATATATATATATATATATATATATATATATATATATATATATATATATATATTGGAATTCCAAAGACGTGTCTCTCAGTTTAAAGATCGACATATACAGATCAGTCGTTCTCTCAGCCTTTCTCTATGGTACTGAAACTTGGACCCTGTATTGCAAGCGCATAAATCAACTTGACGTTTCACATGTGCTGTTCTCGTGCCATATGTGATATAAAATGGGATGGTAGGGTCAAGAATAATGCAATACTGTCGAAATGTAACAACATCAAAAGCATTGAAACCATTATAGCTAAGATACAAATTAGGTGGGCTTGTAATGTTGTAAGAATGTATGAGCATAGGCTTCCAAAGGTGCTGTATAGACAACTACCAAACTCCAAAAGTTCAATTGGACGTCCACACTTACGCTACAAAGACAAATTGAAAGACAACTTGAAACGTCTCAACTTTGATATGAAAACCTGGGAAGTCCAAGCATCAAAGCGAAAGGAGTGGCGTAAGACATGTTTCATTAAGTTAAAGTATTTTGAAGACCGTGATCAGCTTCATCAAGCTCTGAAGCAAAGACGCCATTAAAATACTGCTTTAACAAATTTCATCTGTCAGTGTGGCTTTGTTGCCCACAGCAATGTTGGGCTATTATCGCACTTAAGAAAGCACAAATGAAATATGTCTTTCGCTTACCTGATTTTCTCCACACTAGATACTGCTAGCATGCATAAGTAAAAAACGAAAAGGCACCATCTACTGCTGACTCTCATTTATCGTTCACGATAGGAGAGTCCATTTTTTTCTTTTTCTTTATCTCTCCACCATCTTCGTTCCTGATTATCCCACACTGTGGCTATAAAAAATGAACAAAAATGAAAAAATCATTTCTAAAAATTATATATATATATATATATATATATATATATATATATATATATCGACAAGGAAATTTTCTTAAAAATAATATTTCCGTATGAAATAAAACACATAAAATAAATATTCGTGAATAATAATTTTCCGAATTACATCATTGATAAACAAATAAAATTATTCTTACAAACGATACACGACACCAGTAAAAAAAATAACACATAACAAAACACCAAGATATTTTTTTAGTGTATCCATATAACTTATAAGCTGGACGAATTTGCTATACGAAGAATTATTAAACAACATATTTTTGCCATATTTCCTGAAAAGCATGTAAAAACAGAAAATGGAAAACTTTAAACCTTGTTATAATAATTGTCAAAATTATCCCATCAAACCTAAACTAGCGATGAAGAATATATTGTATAATTTCATTGATAAAAGACTGTTTCTTGTCAAAAATCAATTAACTATATCAGACATACTACGACCTCCTTGAGTAGCCACCTCACGTGCCATATATCATATCAAAATGCTATAAAAAGCATCTATCAACCCACAATTTACAACGACTCTTAAGAAATATTCTAATGGAAAGCACTAAAAATCTCTCTCTCTCTCTCTCTCTCTCTCTCTCTATATATATATATATATATATATATATATATATATATATATATCACTTAGCCGGTAGCATCTCACTATAAGAGAGACCTTGTATGTAAAACATCTCTCCCACTATTAACCTCACATTATTTAACAGTGGGAATGGAGTGTTGAAAGTTTCTTTTTTTTAAATTCAGAGGCTCACTCGAATTCCAGCCACGCTCAACATTCGAAGACTCGGAATAAACGCTAATACTATTATTCAAAACAACACAAAAATCAAATACATCTTAAAAATTGAAAAATATGAAAAGAAATTAAAACACATAAAACAATTCCTCTTGAAAATGGCTAAAGAAGTGTCCAAAAGCATGTCGTGTGCTACCTATTGAGTTCGGGTTGTAGGGATAGCTATGAGTTTGAATTTGGTATCAGAAGGTTTTTATATATAGATGGTTAGTTTACGGGCATGTTCACCATATTAATCTGCAACAATATAGAATATAGACATTCGAAAACGAATCAATCACGAGACAATTGATTAAGAAACACCGATTATGAGATTTCAATAAAACAACATGCATTTATGTACAATTAATATACAATTTGAGAATACAATTGAGTTGAACTTTAATGGATAAATGAGAAGAGATGTATTTGCCTGCGTAGAATATTATTGTGAATGTTTGAAGGTATTTGCAATTGCTATTCAGATTCGTACATAAAGTTAAACTAAGTGTCCAGTTACGTACTAAATTGTCCTTTGTGCTAGTTCAGTTATTAGTGTGTGTACGTAAGTTTGTTTGTATAATTGGTAGGAGTTGCGTACCTTTAGTTGTGTGAGAATTCGATTGTTTGTTTACTAATACTTATTAAGTAGTGAGAAAAAATGTCACTTTTTAAAGTATCATAAGTGATGTTTGGATATAGTTCCTGAGAGAGATAGAGTGTGCTTGTGGATTGTTGAGTCAGATATTTTGCGCGGCAAAGTCCTGGTTGGTCAGAGTTTTGACTTGCGTAGGTCAGTTTGGCATCTCTCTAGGAATGAAGGTCTGACTGATGAATTGGACTGAAATTCGTCCTTTTATTTGTTTTGGGAAACCAAAGTAGGCTCCAACGACCTGGCGGGAAAACATATTTTTGACCATGTATACACATTCTAGGGTCGTCTCGACCAATAACAAGCCGAGTTTCACAATGTGTGGTGTTGATTGGTCAAAGCTAATTCTTAGAGAAGAGTCTATTTTTAACGGGAGTGAGTAGACAAACATTGACGATTCTATAGGGTACCGTGCATTCCTTGGTCGATCAATCGTTTCGTTCTTTTGAAGGTGAGCATCACATCGTCTCAAGAATATAGCTCAACGGGCATCTAATTGGATCTGGTCAAGATCCAAAATAAACAAAGTTAATTTAACCATGCTCGCAGCACAATGCTACTTCCGAAGTGGAATACATCTGTTTACCTTTTTTTCTACGTCATTGATAATGGTCACTACGAGCGTGTTGTATATTGGTTAACAATCAAAAGCAAATGCTTGTTGAAAATCTGACTGGCAGTTGAAAAAAAAAAGCAAGAGATTGACATGCTTACACAAATGACAATACCCTGTCCGGTGGCAGATGCTGCCGGAGGCGCTAGTAACCTCCCCTGGTTGGTGGCTGACAAGGGCAGGTTATCGCACGTCGTTTCACACGTATATTAAAAAAAATTCTTGGACGTTCTTGTGGAGTCTAGTAACAATAGATTTACCACTTCGTTATATAAAAATGCCCACAAGTAAAAACTTTTGCCACCTTCATTTTACTAATCAATGTTTTCTCAGATATAAAATAGACCTCATAAAAATTTCCACATGAAAGCGCACGAAAATTCATCATCTCATGCGCTTTTCTTTAAAGATCTTAACATCGTGACATAAACGCTAGTTAATAACGGTTTTCCGAATCATCTTATAGATCACCATATTAGATTTTTTTTCTTTCTAAGGTAGCCAGAAACAATACTGAACATGCAGAAAAAAATAATATTAACATTTTCTATAAAAACGAGAGTCCAGCGACCTTTCATGGCCTTGGAGGACATTGTATCGGGAACTAGTGGATAGGGTTCCGTTGGACCCACTCTGTAAAAGACTCGGTTTGTCGGCAACCGATTTGCGCTCTTCCTGGTCCTGGACGCTATCGGGAAATTACCTCAGCATCACTAGAAATTGACCCGGAACGCGCTATCTCACAATGACGCGGGCTTTAGAGTGGGCTGGGTAGATATGCCCTATTGTAACCTTAGTTTAGACCTTCCCCTGATTAAGCTAAACACTCTTTTTGTTTACCTACTTAATGTGAGTAATTGTTGTTTCCAGTATTCTCTTTTTTGATGATGCATGTCAAGATTCCAAATCTTCCAAGTTTGTTTTTGTTTCCAACGCCATTTTTATCTTGACTCGATCAGCCTTTGACCCGTAATTTATTTTGTCTTTTCTTTGCCCCTAGCGAGTGAGCTGCTTGATTATGCTTAGCAGCAAAACACAGTGGGTGCTCTTATTTTTCTGTGGGGTGTACGAGACCTACTGACATATTAATCTTATTTTGAATGTTTTGTTGTATTTTATTTTCGTTCACTATTTACATTATTCGGAATATTGTCCTCATCTTTGTCGCCATATTTATTACAACGTTACGGCCGTTGTACGCTCCGGCCTTCTTTAGGTGATTGAAATGTCGAACTGAACCCTTTTTTTCGCTCACTGGGGTAAACTGTTCTAGTTCCATGTGCCATGATTAATGGATGTCAGTTATCTCCTGTTAATTCCTCTCTCCATGTTTTCCACTGCCTTATCAGGGTATTGAACTCTTTGGGTCCTGTCACTGGATCTAACTAACGCCTTTATCCATTGTGCCATGTATCCTTATTTTCGTTATTGGGTCCATACCTTCACACTTCATTTCATGTCATAATTTTATATATTTTTATATTAAAAAAACTAACAGTCAAAACAAAAATTAAAAAAAACAATTTTATATATTGTCATGTCATTGGTATTTTAGTAAGATCCCTGAAAATATGCGTTATTATGGTATGTGGTGTATGAGAAAATTAGGACGAATGGCAAGACGAATCTTCTCTTAGAAACATCATAAAGAAATACACAACTCCAGTCGACAAAAACAAGAAAATTAAATTATCTACTATAGTAAATTTAAAACTGCAAGCATCATCGTCAATGACAATAAATCACCTGCAAGATCCCAATTAAAGAGAACCAATATACAAATTCTGATGTCCCTTAAGAAACTGAGTTTCAGATGAAACCAAATTCATATATAATTATATTGCATATACTACAACATGCTTAATAAGAAGACTCAAGTTTCATCTCTCCGACCAGGTCTCATTGAAATATAGAGGGATGCGTACCAACCTCTATCAGGAACATTTTATTCGATAAAACAAATATAATAGCCTCATCCACATATAAAATAAGACTAAAAACAAAGGGAGCATCATTAATAAAAAATAAAAGCCAGCACTCAATAATATCAGCCATGAATGCAGCTACAATATGCTGAACGTTTTTGGAACACTCCTATAACCCTAAATACACACCCAAAACAATCCATACATTTGGTTAAAAGTAAAAATAAAATCATCCTTGATAATGGCTAAAAGCATAGCCGAAAGCGCTCGCATATACAAAACATTTGGACAATTTCTACATAATTTATGTCTACAAAAGAAGACAATTATAAGAACACAGGAAAAATTAAATAACAAATTTAGTAGTAGTACCTTATCAGTCATATTTAATGAAACTTTTACAAAGGAAGGATTGCTTTCCAGATACACAATAATATATATATATATATATATATATATATATATATATATATATAGAGAGAGAGAGAGAGAGGGGGGAGAGAGAGAGTCTTTACAATATAATATATTGATAGAGTAGTTAATACTGAGAGAGATTTTTTTATATGTGTAGATATAGCGATCAATACTGCAGTAAATTTCAGTTTCACGCTCCAACGCGATTGTCAAACTAATCTTTTTGGTCTGAAAATCGCTATGAAGCGTAAAACTGACAGGCCCCTTGTAGTGTTGATTCTGATCTCATAAGCACGCACGCACACACACACACACATATATATATATATATATATATATATATATATATATATATATATATATATATATAATCACTGAAAACTTAATTAAGTATATGTGAACAAATGCACTTTTACGCAAAAGTGTAAGCAGTCAATAACATGGGGTCAGTTTAATGGATATTTAAACAATATGATCATAAAAAGTCATAGACAAAACGCCGCAAGACTCTCACTGCCCTATAGCTATTTATTTGGAGAGTGTTTAAATGAACTACACTCCTTCGTTTCCAACCAGTTCTAACCATCCACAATCTACTAAAATCATTCGCTTCGTATATTTACTGATTAATATCAGAGAAAGGCAGACTGTCTCATGCTAAACGCAGTCATCAGGACATTGTTCTATGTTTTTTTTTTAAATGACAAAAGATTTTTCGGCTTTTTTATCCGTTACATTTGTACTTGTATACATAAAGATTCTTTCAAAAAGGGTTGTTTGGATTAGAATGCGTTGTATTGAACTACAATTTTACAATATTAATTTTACTTTATATTACTAAGAGACTATATTTCATTTTAAAACAAATAAATGTAATAGAATTATTTAAATTATTTGAAAATTATTATTAAATATCTGATATAAGTATGTATATTACTATTATTATTAAATCTCAAATATAAGTATGCATATTACAGCTCTCTTTTTTAAATTATTATTAAATATTATTTAAGGAAAATTTTTGACAATGTCTGCAGAGAAAAGCTATTTCATTTCTTTGATTGAGTAAATTTTTTTTTTTATATATATATATATATATATATATATATATACCTTGAATTTTAGAATTAATTTTAAAAATGAAAATTCTTTCTTGAAGCTTTTATTTTCCTTTTGATTTCAAGCTATTAAAATAAATGTAATATTTCCAATAAACAAAATACTTTGCGGTATTTCAAAACGAAGTTCAATTGATTGAAATGAGTTCTATAAAATCGCTCAAAATAGCTGCTTTTAGCCATATTTACAAATATGTCAGCACAACGTCATTTATTCTTTATTAATAATCTTTCAAAAATAAAATGTACTTTCCTGAATTTATTTTTTAGGAAGATTATCTGATTTATAGTTTAATTAGTCTGATTTGAAAAAAATTACTTTTAGTTTAAAATATCGCAGAGTAGCATTTTTTAACAGGTGTATTTATGAGCTATTGACAACAGTCTCTATATTCATTATTCATTGAAACGTTTTTTTTGGAAGACAAGAGTGTCCATAATATATCTTTTTCATAAAAGTAATTAGAAGTTTTTTGAATTAAATAATATCTTAGTTTTACTTCATTTATTTTTTTATTTTATGATTCAGACCAGGTAAGAGAGGGTGCTGATTTACAAAAGAAATGATTTACATTCTGCAAGGACTTTTGTTTATAACTAATATAAACACTAAAAAATTAATTTCTCGGAATTTCATAAAATTATATAAGTGTCGGTTAACAGATGCAGCAAAAAATATTTTATCACGAATTTTTAAAGAAAGAATATTTCTCAAATTATTAAGTTTTGAAAGTAACATTACAATATGTCAATTATTTGAATTTTTGGAAGAATTTCCAAATCAATGTGTTTTTCACAGCGAATTTATACTGATTTAATGTCACCCCGTTGAAACTAGAAAAAAATTGAAAGTACTGAAAAGGAATAAAAATGCAATTCATAAAAAAAAATCCTTTGTTCTTTTCTTGTAATAATAACAGAAAAAATGTTGACGATAAAAAATTATTTGTGTTGAGTTTTTATTAAGGTCTCATTTTTAGCGAAATTTTGGAGGTGTTGCAGACGACCGCTCAGACGCATTTCTGTTTGTGTTTTTGAAAAATGCCTGTAATCTACCGTGATCAACAATCAATATGAATATGGCCAGTATGCTTAAACCCTGACGGCCTCTAAGTATTCCGCCTACTCACAAGGCTTGTTTCAACCCGTGATTTTCAAAGGTGTGGCACACTGGGATCACCCCCTCCAAACCGATAACATCAGGAAGTCTCCTGACAAATCGACCATGCTGAGATTCTAAACTGGTACCCTGGTCAGAAATCAAACGTTCTACCTACGCGGACCTTCTGGCCACACATATATATATATATATATATATATATATATATATATATATATATATATATATATATATATATATATATATACATATCATCAAACGTGATGTGAATATCTTTTGAGGTGTGACTATTTCCATGTATTGTTGATTTGTTGATTTCTATTCCCATACACTATATATATATATATATATATATATATATATATATATAACAATATATGTGCGTGTGTGTGATAAAATATCGATTTAAGGTATGCTATATTTATGGCTGTTAAAGTGCTTAAAGTCAGAGACAGAGCATATGCAAATATAAAAGTGGACATTGAAGCCCACACCCTGAGACAACATTCTGTTTCATATAAACACAATCGTCAGGCCATATGTGTTGATTTTTGCTAGGCTAATTATATATGCAAATCATTGTGGTTAGACTGTTGTATTATTCTAACAGTTATTTTGATAGGCAGTAAAGGTTGTGTTTCGAATTATTCTAGGGGCTATTCAGTGGGAATAACTGTGGCTCTATATGAAGATTTTCGACTATCTATAGTGTTGTTGATAATTTATTTTATTGGTTATTTTATTGTTGCTTGGTATTATTATGCTTACTTGTTTTTATCTTGGCGTACGTGATTTGATAACTTGTTTATTATTTACTTAGTTTATTAGTTTGAATTAAATTATTCTACTTATTTTTGTTTGTTTATTTTATTTTATTATTATTATTGTTCCCGTTTCTTTTCATTGTTCGATTCTTAAGCAAAACAGTAAAAAAATATATTCGTGTTTGTATTTTGAGACGTGTTTTAATCACTTATTTAGTAGTTTGTTTTGGTCTGAGGGTAATTATAGCAATATTTATTCTCCAGGTAGAGTTAACAGATTTTGGATTCATTGTTATATACTGATGTACTTTTCCTTATTTTTCATGGTGAGATTTTTTTCATGTCTCAGATATCTTTAGAAAGCATTGTGTTTTAAAGTCTGTTTTTTTTTTGTGCGCAGTTTCTTTGTTTTCATTGTCCTTCAGTTACTCCTATGTATATTTTTCTCCATTATCTACTTCTTTTACAATGGCTTAGTATATTATATTGTTATGCAAGCAATGTAATTTAAGGGCAGAATAGACAACCCAAAAAGGATCACTGACTTGTTAAAAATTCAGTGCATATGAACTGACGTTTATGTTTAGCATGAAATATACTGTCGTCTCTGGGTGGTAACGTCAATGTCCGCACACACACACACACACACACACACACACACACACACACACACACACACACATATATATATATATATATATATATATATATATATAATTTAATAGAGTTTTGTATATTTACAGGAATGACAGTTCAGTATTTGTAGAGATAAAGAGTGTGGGCGTAGAAATCAAACACTGAATATAGACTGTAATATTTACACGTCAAGCGTCGTTCAGACGTGATGTGAATATCTTTTGAGGTGTGACACAAACAATTTCCATGTATTGTTGATTTGTTGATTTCTATTCCCATACACTATATATATATATATATAACACTATATATATATATATATATATATATATATATATATATATATAGGAAAAGAAAAGATGTTATAAATATTTTTATATACCAGAACAATTTTTAGGAAACAACCAACTCTACTGTAACTACATTGAAAACGATTTATGTAAGCTGAATATAATTTTTTTTACAATTACTGCTAAAATGATAAAAGACTTAATTAATAAGAAACAATAATAAGCTGAAGCTTGAAGAAACAATTTACCGTATCCCATGTAAGGATTATTACAAGAAATACATCGAAGAAACGTCAAAAATGTTTAATATATTATTTTATGAAGAGAAAATATATATTTCACAAAGCTACTCAATGCATAAGATGCTCACTTTAATGAGACTGACCATAATTTCGATCTAAAACAGTGCTTCATTAAAGGCAAAATACTTTATTAAGACAAAAGTGTAGAGAACGTGTTTTAATCGCTAGATTATTCAACAGATCTTCTATTATCACCTTGTGGGACATTAGATAACAAAGTTGATGGAAACAAAAGTAAAAAACGAAAACAAGCTAAATGATATTGGCTTCACTATAAGCCCAAACAAATCAAAAAGAAATACTGAATTTAAAAGTTCTAAATTTAAGTTTCCCCACTCCCTCGTGCACACATGTAGTTACCCCAATGGAAACATCACTTTAGTCCGATATATTTCAAAAGAGCGAAACGCATCGCGTCAGAATAATTTTTCTACTTTGATAGTATATATATATATATATATATATATATATATATATATATATATATATATATATATATATATAGTAATCCACATAAATATACCACACACAAATAAAAAGGGTGCGATGGATAAATTATCGTTTAAATTACGCAGTAATTAAAATAATGTGGACATCTCATTTTAACAGATATAGTAACCAAAATTGCACAAAAACATCTTAAAATACTAAAGAGTAAATTTATTCAATAAAATCGTCATTGATTTCGACTACGACCTCCAGACAACTTCAGAATCTCCTGCAATACTTCTGGACTGTCTTTTTTTTTAAGTTGTTGAATGCTGCCATAATCCTTGCCTTCATTTCATCGTTGGCGTTAGAAGGAGTTATGCTGGTGTCTTTCTTAATGGCGTCCCACGCATAATAATCAAGGGTGTTGTAGACAATGAAGTTAGGTGGCCAGATATAAGGGGTGATACGGTCGCAGAAATTGTCAGATAGCCATGTTTGGGTTCTCCTGCTTGTGTGGCATGGTGCAGAGTCCTATTGCCAGATATACAGTCTTCCAGCAGCCACCCTCTTGACCCTGGGCAGCACTACCACCTTAAATCACTTGATGTTAGCCTCTGTATTAAATCTAAGGCCCTGAATCGTTATAGTTTCTGCAAATCGATACAATTGATTGGTTAATTTTGTTTACCGGCATATCAACCTCTCTGGGTTATATATTCCCCAAATCTAAATATTATTTTGGAGACACTTTGATGGCTTCAGCTACATATATGTTGTTCATAATTTTATACTTACCGGGTAAACGTATGATTTTTCAATATATAATTTGTAGATGATAAAGTCTTGGTAATTTAAAAAAATGTATTACTGGTAATTTCACTACAAAATGTATTGTTGTTAATTTTACTATAAAAATGTAATTTCATACATTTTTAGCGTTGTATTAATTGTCACCTTGCTATAAAAGTATATCTTGATATAATAACGGGTATTATGGGTAATTATGGGAAAACAGCAATTAAAAGGTGGTTCTGCGCTCCTCAAAACTTCCAATCTCCCGATCAGAGGACTTGCTGCCGGATGTAGTTTATCGTCATTCCCAAGGCCAATAGATACAATTGAATGTATTTTCGCGTGGAACAAAAATAGTATTTTTTTGTAAATAATGAAAAATGGAGATCTTCAAAGCAATGTAAAAATGGACTTCTTACTTAAAAAAAAATGTCCGAAATAGTTAATAAATTATACCCTTACATTTGTTATTTTGTGTGTGAGCAATCAACGATTTTATTATTTAAGTAATTAACTCTATTGTCGCATCAAAGTCGAAACTATTGATTGAAGAAAAGAGATCCCAAAAATATTACACGAAACTAAATAGATAAAAACAATATATTAATAAGTTGTTATCCCTATTACAATTAGATATTCCGTTGTTATAGTAACACGAGGCATGTAATATTTCGCGTTGGCATAAGAACGTGATATTGCATTATTAGGTAGAGAGACCCTGCCTGTGTGGCAGATAAATATAGAACGTAACAGATGTGTGGGTGAAGGTTGTGTTTGTGTGTGTGTGTTAAATCAACATCCAAGTGCTGATTCTGGGAATTTTCAGGAGCTGTTATATATTCAGCTGCATGTCTTTACACAAGTAGAAAAGGTCGCAATTGCTATTAAGAAATAACAGAATTGATGGAAAATTATAGAAAAAAATCTATATTTCAGGTTTTTTTCTTTCTTTTTTTGCTTTGTTTGGAAATCTTGTTTTGTCAAATAATTGTTTTGTGTGTGTGTGTGTGTGTGTGTGTGTGTGTGTGTGTGTGTGTGTGTGTGTGTGTGTGTGTGTGTGTGTGTGTGAAAGAGAGAGAGAGAGATTTCATCAGACGGGATTAATTTAATTATTTCTTTTTAAAAATCCAATCAACAAGGTCTGTTTAATTTTTTATTGTACTTTTCATATTTTCGAATAAGTGGTACGAAATTGCGTAGTCCAAATTACCACGAAAAAATGCTGTCATTATGGCAGAGAAGGTTTCACTAACATTCTCTTACATAAGCTTAGAATTTAATTGAAAATATAGGCGATACCCTGGATCGACTAATCTATTTTCGTGCCGATTCATCTCCAATGATTGAAGACATTCAATCTCTTAGCCACTGAATGTTGTGGGCCAACAGGCTACTGCGCTGGTTGTAAAGCCATTGCAGGTTTTCAATTTTTTCTAGTGGTGTTGTGGTGAGTGAACAATCCTTTTGGGCGTCGGTCCCACATGGCAATGATTTGCGGGAAGAAGCTGCACAAGTGGAACTTCCGTCTTCCCAAGGGAATACGAAGGGAATTAGTGTAGTTTGCGACAACGTGCGTGGCATGGCGGGTCTTAAACTTGAAGTTTCCGACTTGTGGAACAAAGCAGAGTGTAGTTAATGTGAACACTCTCCATGGAAATAGCGACCGAGCAGTGAGAGTCTTGTGACGTCTAGTCAGTGAGGAAGGGGTTTGCAGAGTGGAAAGCAATTCGTCACCCACAAGGACGAGGAGACGTTTTTAGACTCTATCGAGAGTTAAAAGTGAACACTGGGCAGATCCTGCTCATAGATAGCAGCAATATTCCATTTAGATTTGTCATTTATTAAAGCAGTTGCTAAACACGAGTAGAGCTGACAGTCGGTAGTGATATTTAACCTATAGTCAGTGGGTAGAAGAGTATGTTTCCGAAAGTGAACGCAAATGTCTCGCAACATCACCTGAAGAAGAAAAATCATAGCATTGAAATATGAAAGCTTTTTTTTATGTAGCGACTTCAACATTTTATTATTATAATCTTTACGATCGTCATAAAGGATCCATTTCCCATCATGTCACTATGTGACAAAGAAGCGGTTCGTTCGACTTTCGCAGACGCATCATTGAAAGCACTCCAAAATGGTGAATTCCATTCACTAAGTTCGTGTGGAATCCATTTATCGAGTTTCTTCACCTTGCCACCTTTCTTCAGATGGCCTCATATTGTTGAAATATTGACACCCATTATCTGTGACATTTCTATGCCACTTTGATTTAGATTTTGTTTACTGGTATTTTCAGATGTTGATTGTAAAATGCAGATGGACGTCCTCTTCCGCCTTCATCCCCAGTATGGAACATCAGAAATCACCACCGTACTACCCGATCACATATGGATACTTCAGCTCAAGCTCTGTTAATATTGACAGGAGTAGATAGGTTCGTCTATCGTCCAGTTCGCATGCCTTCCTCGTCAGGTACAGAAATAGAGGTTTATCACCTTTTCCTGTTTATGATTGGGTTTCCATTTCCTTCTAACTCACATTTTCACTGCCAGTAACCCCTTCCGTCTTAGTGACATTATCGTCTTTCTTGGGGGGAAGTGATTTAGGAAATGCAGTTTAAGAAGTATTATGACAAAGCTTGGGCTCAGAAAAAGTTAAACATGAGAGGTATATATCATGTTCATGTGGAGTATGTTAAAGATGAGGGGCTATGTAACGTGTTCAAGTTCGTGTTCACGTATCATGACAGATGAGAGGCATATATTGTTAAATTCTGAAAGAGATGGATTGTTGCGCTTTGGGCCACCATTTCGGAGATTGTATCAACTAAAGATGTTTTCTTTTTCTTATTCGTTTTATTAAAGGAAAAGGACAGACCTAGCAGAAGAGGTTCAAGAGGGGCAGCATGCCGCTCGTTTCGCTTAACGACCCTCCACGTGGGTCATTGGAAGCGTATCGACGTTTTAAAATTCTTGCGGCCCTCCGTAGGTTTCGCGCCGTTTGTATATAAATACACACACACACACACACACACACACACACACACACACATATATATATATATATATATATATATATATATATAGATAATTATTTATTTAAAATACGATTCCAGCACGCTACATACGCCATATTTTTTAAATAAATAATTATATTTATGCTCTACTTTTGTATCGAGCACTATTTTTTTAAAATAATAAAATAACAAAAATACTAAAGAACTTTGGATTATTTCCCTAACGAGTTCTTTTCCTCTTTTCTATATAATTTCACACACACACACACACATATATATATATATATATATATATATATATATATATATATATATATGTGTGTGTGTGTGTGTGTTTGTGTGTGTGTGTGTTGCTAAAATTACAAAAAAGACAATCCATCACTATCAGAATACGACGCCCACGAATTATTTTAACCAATCGTTAACCATCCTGGCCCAGCATCTGCATTCTCTATCATTGATATTACATTGACAAAGAGGACACTTAATTAGGAATGAGTAATATACGCAGATGACACATGGCACAGTACTGATAGAAGAAAATAATTTACAAAATCTTCTACAGAAGGTAGCGACGGAGAGTGAGAAGAAAGGACAAAGCATAAACTACAAGAAGACAGAATGCATGGTCGTCAATAAAAGAATGAGCCCGAAATGTAATTTGAAGGTCGGAGACACTAGAATCAAGAAGACGCGGAAGTTTAAATATCTGGGATGTGTCCTGACAGATGACGGTAAGTACAACATTGAGATCCGTAGACATATTCGGAGGTCACATTCCAAAAGCTGGGCAGAGTATTGTGAGACAGGAGAATTTGCTAACAAGGAAAAGAATACTGAACTGTTACACGACATCTGTCTTTGTTTATGGCAGCGAATGTTGGACGATTTCCTGAGAGATGAAGAAGAGGCTCGAGGCGACAGAGATGTGGTTCTACAGAAAGATGCTAAGGGCATCATGCAATGAGCGTGTGAGCAACAATGAAATCTTAGAGAGGTTGCAAACGAGGAGGATGCTTATTCTTACTATCAGGAACAGACGGCTGAAGTTTCTGGGACGCATAATGAGAAGGAGGCTCTAGAGAATCTGATAATCACGGGTCGAACAGAGGGAAAGAGAGAGTAACTCCGGACATACAATGTGCAATCGAGAAGTACTGAGACTTTATTTTTCAAGATAAACAGTTATTACTGTCCTATATTAATTTAATTTTAGTATATCATTACTATACATCTAATAAATTGACCTGCCAACTTTTGTTATTCCAGAAGATGATTGGATAGTTCCTTGAACGCGTCCTACTAAACACTGCATGTCACGAGCTTTGCAGAATGCAGTCTGGACGCGAAGACAAGTTGGAAAGTCATTATGCAGTAAAGATTTTGTGTTGAGAAAGATGGGCATCAAAACTGTCCCCACCCTCCCTACAATCCAAACCTTTTGGTTACTCCCTGGGGTTAAGGACAACATCGGATCAGTCGTTTTGAAGACGAGAAGGTGAAGAAGACTGTGATAATAGTCAGGGATGCCTTCGGATGACTTCCATGGGGGCTATCAAGAAATGGCTGGAGCGTTACAACACGTGCATTGACGTGATTCGATCTGACTTTGAAGTAGATTAAAATTTTGTACGTTTTTGGAATTATTAAATGATTCTTCTGACAAAGTCTTGCTCTGAAAGTGTGATCGATTCGGATAATAAAATTTAAGAACGCAAATAAACAAATGTCTATTTTCAAGTTACTTTTTGTGCTGATGATATCAGCGTTTCAACCCCCAAATCCCTCCCACATTTTCAGTGCGTTACATGCCTACTCTGTCGATTATTATTATTATTATATATATATATATATATATATATATATATATATATAAAACTGTTTGCCCGTGACGTCTACGAAATATTAAAGCATTTCTGAAAGATAGCTCACAAGCGTATCGCTTTTGAAAGGAGTTTTCACTCAGGTCTGTATATTTTTCTTACAATAACAGGAAGAGAAGCAAACCGTTTCCTGGTTTTTGGCTTCAATTATTTCGATAGTAATCAATGCATTGACATATAAATTTATGCTAAGTCATTCGTGAAAAAAAGAATAATTGTTTATGTTGAGAGTGGTCACGCGAACCGAAAAAATATCTGTGCGCATTGTGTGCAATAGAATATGACTGATGTTTTCAGATCAAGTGAATGTAATTTTTTGATACGTTACCAAATTAATTATGGAAGAAATTCTGACAAAGTTTATCAGACCTAAGATATTGACATTTGACATTTCATTTATGAATAGAGATTTTTACAATTATTGTTCTCTACCGTGAAGAGTAAAATCTTCAGAATATGGAAAAATGTCACCATAAATTGATTATATTATAATGATGTAGACGTGTACATCTGTCCGTATATTTATCTCGATCTGTCGCTATATATATATATATATATATATATATATATATATATATATATATCATTTTGTTTATATTTATCCTTTTACTTATGTATGCATTTATCAATATAAATCTCTCTCCTTACTTTCCTACATATCATCAATATCTATCAATTTCTAGTTTTAGTTATAAGTATCTTTCTATCATTTTCTCATCTTTTTTATTCATTTCGTATATTTCTTTGATCGTGTGTATGCATCTGCCATGTAATTTTATCTATATCACTATTTTCTGCCTATTTATCTCCGTTACATTTCCTTCTTATCTGCACGCGTGTGCACACACACATACAAATACACACACACCTATACACACAAATATACAGATGTCATAGATTGTCTAAAACACGCAAAAATGAAAATAACTCAGAAATTGTCTGGCAGGCAGTGACTGTATTCTCCTGTTTGGTGCAGAGTCTTATTCCAAGATATAGAATCTTCCAGCAGCAAACCTCTTGACCTAGGATATCACTACCTCCTCAAGGCACTTGATGCAATTCTCCGTGTTGAGGCCCTCACCAACAAATTTGGTAGATCATCAGTGTGAGTTTTGCGAGCTTCTGTACCTTCGTAATCACCATTAGACTCATCCAACTCTTTCCGAATCCTCTGCATTGTCCACAGATTCACACCCAAACACTCTGAAATGTTCGTATTGGAACTTCTAGGTCGGATGTCAAGCAGTACAGCATGCCGTTTCCAAGTTTATATATCATTTTAATATATCACTTTGTTGCTATAAATTTTTAAGAACATTTTTTGCTATACTCGTAGTTGACTTTACTGGGAATATTAATATAAATAAAAATGAACAAAATAGTCCTCAAACAACTCCAAACATATCAACCTACTATGCCATAATCAAATGCATTCTAACTATAATCAAGAGGAAAAAATTCTAAAGAGAATCATAAACCTATCCCCCACTGCTCCAAGTAAAAAAAAATATTTATATACTATAGTAAATTTAATATAACCAACCTAGTCATCCAAAACAAGCCTTTTTCTTCAACTAGCGTCTTACAAAACCCCTGTAAATGCTGCATTCCTAAGTGTTGGGGTTACTAATGTAAATGGTGTTTTGTTGAAAAGATTAATGTGGCTGCGTGTTGAAGAGTATTTAACATTTATAATTTTTTTAAAATCAAGGAAAAACAATGGAAAACCGATTTGTGTTTCAACGATAAAACATATATTAAAATCAACAACAAATACAAGGTAATTTTTGTAATGTGTGAATAAGGAGAAAAAAGTAGTTTCCCTGTATCTGTTAGTTGAATATGGTGATATTTAAATAAGCAAGTTTTCTGAATATAATGTTCAGAGTTCTGTGTTAAAATAGAATGTGTATTCAGAAGATCGTACAGTTGTGTGTTTTGTAACTAACAGAGTTGTTGCAACTTGGCTTGATGGTGAATGATATTCAAGTTCTGTGTCTGTATGTGTGCGTGCGGAGTGAGTAGAATGAAAAAGTTGTTGAGTTCTACTGTCTTCAACTGTCTTCAACTCTACTGTTTAATTTGGGAATGAATCCGGACTTATATTACTATCGGTGGCTCCCAGCACGAACGCGGGATAAATTTTGGAAGAAAACGAAAAATATCTGATTGGATGAAAAATTAACCAATCGGTGATTTTATAACAAAAGCGTGTTTGTGAGTTAACGGTAGGAAAAATTCAGTGTGTGCGGTCAGTAAATTGTCCTGTGATATTTAGTATATATTATTTGACCAATCACAGTTGAGAAAAATATAGGCGTGGCAAACATAGTAGTAATCACTACACACCGATATCGTATATGTAAATGTTTTTTGGTAGATTGCATAATGCGCACGTTGGTTTTACAATAATGACGATGACGAGAACGCTTACGTTTCGCTTGAACGATCATAGTTTAATCCCAGAACATTAACGGAACACTCATGCCCACAGTTTAGACAGATATTAGTTGAAAATGTATCAGGACTTCATGAAGATAATAATAGTAAACAAAAAATTAAAATTCTGGAAGCCCTTTATATAAGAGAATTGTGGCCAAAAATAAAGTCAACAATAAATATTGCAACAGTTCTTAAATGTTTGTAGTTGCAAATGATTATATAAAAATATAAGATTAAAATACTACATTTAGAAAATATTTTTAAAATCAAATAAAAATTCACATCCCTTGCATAGCGGTGGAAAAATATTTTGATTTACGGTGTTAATGTATAACATATCCAGAGATATGCAACCCCTGAAGATAGTCTCAGATGAAATTGAAATACTTTGGGAAATGATTATGTGAAAGAAAACTTATGAGATTTTTTAATCAATTTTCTACAGCCAACAAAAACATAAAGTGTGGACATGAAAGGCTTAAAACTAAAATAGACATAATACCTCTAAATTATGTAAGCAACATAACTAAATGAAAGTATGCTGCATGTATATATATATATATATATATATATATATATATATATATTGATACAGAATTCTGCACCAAAAGTTTGCGTCGTGCATGAAACTCAGGGTCATGCTAAAGGTATGATATAACATGCATATTCATTAATATATATATATATATATTTGTTTTTTGTGGAGATGTACAATTAGTTAGGTACTTATATGTTTTGCCATAAATATGAAAGATCGGGTAATATTATAGGTGTAAAGACATAGATAATATAATTAAATACTGAGATAGTCTTCGAACGCAGGCATAAGTGGATGCACAGGTGGACATGAGAATAGGGACAAATACGTGGATAGATATATGTAAGTGCAAATTAACGCATATGTGGGTATGTAGATATTCTGCAGATTGCGTATGCATATGTGTGTGTGTATGTATATGTATGTATGTACGTATGCATATATGGGTGTGTGTATGTATGTGTATATGTGTATACATATGGATGTGTAGATATATATGTGTGCGTATGAGTATATATGGATATGCAGATGTCCTTGTGTGTATATGTATATATGTAAGTATAAGTATACATAGAGATAGGTATGGAGACATGTGGATGTGCGTTTTCTCTGCAGGTATATGTGTAAAGATGGAAATATACATATATCGTTTCGTGTGAATGTGTGTGTAGGTGTACATAGAAAACTCATAGGCATATAAGACGATATAGGTATGTGGTTACAAATAGGGGTTTAAGGCATGTGTAGATAAGAAAATGTAAAAAAAAGGGCCTGATTTTCTGCTAGTGACATCTCTTCCAAATTACTCCTCTAATATTCTCCAATTGGAAGTGAATTCTAAATAGCAGGAAGGGAAAGTGTTAGATTAGTATTTTAATTGAGATTGAAAGATACTACCCTAATGTGGAAAATAAAATTATTTAAATGGGAATAACTGTTGATAATTGGATACATAAAACAACCACGAGTTTACTTAATGAACAAAAAATCAAAAACAATCACGAGTTTACTTAATGAACAAAAATCAAACGAACAAATGTCAACCTAACAAGCTATAAGATAAAAGTTTTAGTGGAAAAGTACTAAATATAAATGGGATTACTCTTTCAATGTTCTGTCTATGGGTTTTTTCCAATCGACTGCTTCATAGAAAATACTCAAAACTCCACCGAATTTCAAATTAATTTCTTCGTAGAGTGTCTTTAAAATTTAGATATTTATCAAACCTTAACCTCCCAAATATGCACGTTAAAGTAACGCGAACTGACAGCGTCTAAGAATTTGAATGAAACCTGTCGTGTAATTTATTGGGGTTGTTGGAACGTCTTCCTTAATGTAGTCCTTATCGCTAACCCCTTAACCACCTTTATCTAGAGACGAGACGCGTTAGATTTGAGCAACATCCAGCCGACACACTGGGGTTAAAATAGGAAACTAAAATGATACATATGACACACTCATATCCTCTCTCCCACCTCACTTCCTCACTTCGTTAACTTTGCGTATAATTGATGAGGTCCGTAAAAAACGTGTGAATTTCTTTTCATTTTTCATTTCAGCTTTTGGAAGTAAAGTCTGATGATCCAGAACCCTGTTAAAGGGGTTATGGTGAAATAGCTTACATGGAATCTTAACGTGGTCTGTCTTTTATTCAATATATATATATATATATATATATATATATATATATATATATATATATATATATTCATTCATTATATATATATATATATATATATATATATATATATATATATATATATATATATATATATATACACGACGAAAAAAAAATTTTTTAAAGATATTATGCAACTGGAATTTATAAATGGGGATCATAACATTCATATACAGGTTCGGGGTTGATGTATCTTATTATATTGTTTGCGACGAATTATCCTCGCCATTTAATTCATTAACCTCTATATTTGTTTTTTGTATGAATGATTCATGAATTTATAAATTATATATATATATATGTGTGTGTGTGTGTGTGTATGAGTGTATGTATATATGTTTATAATTTGCTATATTTAAAGTGAAAGCATTTTAAATATCAAAGATAGATAGTTTGTGCATATAGATACATGTTCCAAAGATTTTCTAGATGCAGTGTTGATTCCTATGTACAGGACTTTCTTCAAAACACCTGGTTGTATTGTGTCAGTTTTTATATTCAATTTCTTTAAAAATTGTCGAAATAAACATGGGATTCTTCATTGTCAGAAAATGATTTTGGTTTGTTTTATTTTCCGACAAACAAACATTCAAGTAAAAGAAAAAGAACATTTCTCTTGAGAATTTCTGCTGAATAACTAAGCCTGACAAATATTTATGCTGGGTGATAGTCTAGGTCAGTGTTTCTTAACACTGAGACTCTCAACTTCCACACCTAGGATCAAATGAAAAGCAACTTCCACACCTAGGAACAAATGAAAATACCATCGTACTGTTAGCAAGAATCTGCAATTTTATAAGTCCTGGCGTGTCATCTCAGCTTCAATCACGTTCCTGTCGCCATAACGTGGCCTCCCCGTTCTCCCCGTGTACTACCAGTCGCTCTCTTTGACTTGAACTTCATGAATTTAAGCGTAGTTCCATACACATAGCTTGATCTCATCACTTTAATGTTGAAATGGCTAAATGAAACCATGATTTCTGTTCTGATAGTTTCATCTCTCGCACTTCTCACCTGTGGAACTCTTTCTGACTTCTCACTTTCCTGGCAAATACAATCTTCTAAAAATAAAATACGTCAACAATTATATTCTGTCAGTTTTCGAATCCGTTATTTTATTGTCCTTTCTCCTCAGTAATGTTTAAGCAGCTTCTTTCAATCTCAGTAAACTCGTGCGTTCTTATCGGCAAACTTGTGGCGAACTGAAAAGAAAATGCTTTAAATTAAGCCCCCAAAAGTCAGTTTCCGCTAAAGCAAAATCTTCTTCTTCTTTTTTTTAGGACTTGGATGATCATAGCTCTCAACATCTTTCTGTACCTTTTTTATGTTGTCTTTTTACTATCACTGGCAGCGATATCAGCTATCAACAGGTACCTTACAAACGACCTACTTGTAACACGTCATAGAAAGAAATCACTTTGACAATTAGCTGTTTTAGCAAAGAAGGTCAGCTTAAAGGAGTGGACTTTCTAGGAGCCAGGTCAAAGAGAACGTCACTCGGACTCTGAAGTTTTGTTGAATGACTTTTTATAGACAGAACTGAAACAAAAAAATGAAGGTCTCTTCATAATACGTCACTCGCAGCCGAAAAGAAAGACCTGGAGAGGGATAAGAGAACGCCTCGTCGCAACGCGAAAAGGAAGATACGCCCTTGAGACTGTTCGCCACCCCTCTGCCTCGCTTCAATCCTGCCTAGCTCGTCTACTGCAGACAGTTACAACCGAATAAAATTTGCCTACTGCTACAATCGTCTCATGGTTTTATTTCGTGTGTAATGATCTGACCAAAGAGTTATTTTAGGCCATAAGCCTTTGACTGTAAGAAGCGACGCTCTAAACACGAACCTGTTATCTGGTCTGATATGCAACGCTACACTCTCATAATCTCTGTTCTGCTAATCATTTACACTATCTCGTTAGGCAGAGAAACTTTTTCTGCCTACCATATACATGGCTGACGCTAGACTCCAAGGGAACAACACACTAAGTCTTCATGCCTCATTTTCCCACTGATTTGAAGTGGAGCAATTACATCGAATCAATAACTGCATCTACTGCAAGAACAGATTGGTCGCTGTGTCGTGCCAGAAAAAAAGTTTCTCGTCAGAGTCCATCTTAAACATTTCCAAATCTACCATTCATCCGTGCAATGAATAGTGTTGCCATATCTGGTCTGATGCTCTTGCTATACATTTCAAGATTATTGAGAAAATGCAAACAAGGATCTGTAATGTAATCGATCCTGACCAGGCATCTCAACTTCTGTCACTTTCTCCCTGATGTGACGTCATTCCTATAAATATTTTCATGGCAACTGCTCTGACGAAGCAACATCAATCGCCATTTTCTGTCTTCTTGAATTCCGTTCATCTTTTATCCTTTCCTCAATCCTCGCTATTCTCAGTTTCACCCTTTCTAAGACCTTGTGCACTATTCGCATACCTGCCTTGCTTGGGGTGAAATGATTAAAAAAGAACAAAAGGTTATTCCCTGAATATATATATATATATATATATATATATATATATATATAGGTATAGATATAGATATAATCAACGAAACAAAATATGAACTGATTTCTGCGCACCACATTCGACTTGAACCATATGTCCCAATTCTCAACACTTCAGATGGCGCACGTTGACATCATTTACAATGGCTCTGATTGATTTTCCATGGACCTTATTGATTATTTTCTAGACCTTTCATACAAACGTGTTGTGATCCTTGATAATTAATGATTGGGCAGCTTTCAAGAAACTCTCTCGGTACAGCTATGTTGTGCTTTTATGTCAATGACTACACTGTGCCTTTTCATTTGCTGAGTCAACTTGATGCCTAATTTTATATATCTGAATAGAGAAGGTAATAAAATAAATTAGAAGAAAGAAATACGTGTCCGCAAAAAACTGCCGCACCCTGTATATATCAGTATAAGTAATTAGTAAATATTGAACAATTCAAATACAACGGTGTATGGATTAGTTACAACAAATTTAGTAGAGGAGATTAATAGTTTTACCAATATCACAAGCTGCTATAAAACAAAACTATTAACATAAAATTTAATCTGGCCATATCGCGACATTCTTAGGGATGTCAGACATAGCGCCCGACTAGTTTTGAATTATCTTAACTGGTGGTTATCATACAACCGTTTTCGAAATTCCATGGTTTAAAATGGCTTCGAGCGAGTGAAGCGTGTAAGCCTCTTTGGAGAGCATCTTTCATGGAACATTGTAGACTGGATTAATGCTACAGAATCATAAAAAAGAACTGTACCAAATAACAGAAACCACACTTCTTCAGGACTATCAACTGCAACAATAATTAAAATATCATGACATAATCCACAACGGGATAGGATATTTCATACCCGTCGACTCCAATACCACAGTCTCAAAAGTGGTCAACTCATTTCTGTGACAATTCAACGCCAGAACAATTCACCACCAACCTACTTAGCACGAGTACAACTCAATGCTGGCGTAGAATTCATATCTTTCAACCGGTTTTGGCTGTTCACAGATGCACATCTCTTAGATCGGCTTTGATTCGTAGATATTTTGAAACTTTGTCTGTTTATCTTAGTGATTACTTAGTTCCAAAAATCTATTTAGCTGACTGGTGTTTAATTTTCAAGATTGGACAAATAAACATGCTGAAGCAAATAGAATACTGAACAGAGAACTATGGGATCGAGCACCCCACAATATATAGATAACTTACGGGGCTGCAAAAGGTGCAAAGAAACAAAGATGATTTTTTCGAGAAATTCATTGAAGGTTATTCTCCTCCCCACTAAATTGAAGGAGTCTATGAAGGCAGATGAAAGAATTTGGCCGATTGTTTCTTCTTTTTCATAACAAATATTTGTGGGAAATTGCATACGATTTTCTATAAATTTTTATATTAAAAAAATACTTGTGCGGAATTTAAATGAAAAATTCAAAGCTCAAAAATGATCTTTAATCAATTAGTTTTATTTCTTTTTAAAAAGTCGACGAAAAAATTTCATAGTTTGTATGTCGTTGAGTTGTCTTCGTAATGAGTAGGCTGGTGGTGAGTCCTCCTAGAATTGTGTTGTCAATGAATTGTGTTGGCCGGCCGTGAGTTGGCGGTGATGACTGGTCCTGCACCAAATCCAGACTAACCCCAAAGAAAAAGCAAAGTTTGAAAACCTCACCAATACTGGAAAGAGCGATAAGAGTAACTAAAAGTAAGTAAATTTATAAATTTCAAGCGACTTACTTCAAGCGTAGCACAAGGCCGAAATGAGACTAGCTTACCAATACTTACACCACGTCGATGTGCTCAATTCAACAGATATATATTATAAAAGTTTTGATAAATTATGGAAGATGCTAAGTGACGTAATTTAATGTCTAATATATTGGGTATCGGCAAAATTGTCCAAATCGTGTACAGCAAAATTCTTCATTTGTTAAATTAAGCTTTGAACCGTTGTATATTAGAAATGATTGAAGATATCTTACTGGACTTCTCCGAGGTTTTTATAACCCTATTGGACACTACTTTCAGTGATAAGAATGTATAATTACTTTCCAAGCTTAACAGAAGAATCGTGATGAAATCGTTCACAAACAAAAATGACATGTTCATCATTAATTAATCATAGATAATGATCAGAGAACATAAATGATTGAAATAAAGTTCAAATATATATATATATATATATATATATATATATATATATATATATTGTTCCAGGATCATCTTACAACTTCTTCAAGATGATCTTCGCCCTCTCTAACCTTCTAACTTTCCATCCAGGAGTAACACGGTGCATAACACGTTTATATTTTCACATCTTTTTTCACTTATCCTTAGACTAAAACTGATCTCTCACGTGCGAAAATATTCATGGATTGAGTTTTTAATGGATCAGTTTAGCTCTAAGTTGAAACGATGATCCATCTTCCTGCTGTGACCTCCTGATCCAGTTTTTCTCTCTACTGTTCCCTCTTTTTTAAACTTATTCACCCTTCTCTTGATGGTACTTGAATGGACTTTGAAGATGAAGCCAGAGTATGAATGTTGATACCATTACTGAATGCCTGAATGATAATTTCCTCTCACCATTTCTCAGTTGGGAAGACACAGTGGGGCTGACACAAAACGATTTTAACTTGTTCTCTTTCTGGCTGAATAAGTCAAAGAGTTTTTCAGTTATTCTTACGAAAAATGTTATCTCGATGGCTAACCGTCTAATCTGCAAACCTGAAAAAAATAAACTCAGTTTAATGGTTTTGTAGATATTAAGACTTCTGTTGGATGGGCACTTACGCTGTTACACGATTTGGACAATTTTGCTGTTACACTCGGGTATATACATATGTATATAAAATATAAACCTGAACCCTGAGATCAAAACCAACCAGTGACATACTGCCCCAGACATGAACACAATCTTCTGGATATTGTTGTTTTGTTTTAGCTCAGTCTCCACTTTCATATTTACATACGTTCTATCTTTGATATTATTCTCTTTAATATTGCATAACTTACTTTTATAATATTTATACATATAAAGTAGAAATCTTATTTTAGAGAAATGGTGACGATTCAGCACATCGCATACGTTGAGATGAACCACTTTATTTGCCTTCGTATTGCATTTGAAAGGAATAAGGTCCGCCCGAATAACATCTTCCCAATGAGCTGTTTGTTTTGTGAAATAGAATCCAATGAGAATGCATTCCTAACTACTACAATTTGAATCTCTTCAAGACCAGAGTTAACCGTTATCTTTCACATAAACTGCGCCCCTTTCTCTTAACACTCACACAACAACCACCTTTGGCAACCCTCTACCTTGAGTGGCTCTTTAGCTTGTGTAGAGGGAACATTATTAAAACAATGTATTGAAATTCACTCAGCTCTGTTTTGCATGCTATTAAATATCAGCGGAATTTTTTTTATTATTATTAAAGTTAATTTTTTATTATTAAAGTTAATTAAAAGTTAGAATTAAATATAAATTTCATATTCGGAACTGACATGTTAAAATCAGCTTTGATGATGGAATATTTGATGGACGAAAAAACTGGAGGAGCAGACATTTTTGCAGAAAACTCAATTTCTAGACACGAATCATTTGATGTGAAAAGACACTTCTTCTTAGTGGAAAATTTATTAAATGAAAACACCGACCCTCAATTTGTATTCCTCAAATATTGAACTAAATGAAAACAATAATCGTTTAATGTTCGTAATACTTTCAAACTTTTCAGCTGAAGCAATCCGAACCGTTCATCCGAAGAAAGGGTAGATTCTACCCTTGTCAGCATATGTGAACAGATGCAATTATTATTTTAAGGTAATTCAGAACCAAGTGTGACTAAATGTTTATTGAGTCAAAATTAGGGTTCGACTAAACCATCAGTTATTTTTTTAATCATTCCCCTCAAAGTAAGGCGATAGAGTCACTAAGACGCAAGGGGTTACTATTAAAGAGAGAGAACAATGAAAGAAGGTGATTCAAGGGGACAGTTGACAGATGGCTGACACAAAAATAATGGTGTCCGTACAGACCTTTTCGATGTGTGACAGCGCCAAGGAAAGTGAATAAACTGAATACAGTACATGTGCTTTGTTATTACTGTATTACTTGTTCTCAGTTAGTTAGTTAAGTGCCACACGTTATACACACTTGGAAGATGATGTATCTTTCGATATATGACTGACGAGACAGAAGAAATTTCCCACAAGGGGTAGAAGTGCTGGATTCTTACATTTCCCAAGGTGATTTGTGCGTAAGTGGATCTAACGAACTCGAATGGAGCGTTAACTTTTACATTCCCAAAGGAAATTCAACGCATTGTTGTTCTATTGTTTTCATTAATTTTTGGTAGTGGCTGACTAGACTTTCCGACCACTCTATACATCCGGTAGCAAAGACTCCGATCTAGAGGTTGGAGCTTTTGAAGAGTGTGGAACCACCTCCTAATTGCTTTTGTTACCAGGTTCACTCTGACCGGGCTGGTGGCACTTGTTAGGGTCCAAGATATGGGCAAATAGTCACCACCCCACCAAAAAAATCACGATGAAAGTATTAAAATACATTTTTATAGTAAAAATACCAGCAATACATTTTTATATATAAAAAAAATCAACTGTGTGTCTTCCGTCTGTCTCGGGAAATCATGGACCTGCGCCCAAAAGTTATGCTCTAACTGCTGATAATGGTGCAGTATCTTTTTTTGGTTATAAAGGCTGAGACGGGAGTGGCAGTCATTAATTCAACGAATGCATCTGAAGACGCTCTCCTCCGATGCCGATGCCGTTGATGTGTTCTTTTCTTCGATCACGCTTCATCTCGGCGGCTAGTCTACGTTTCTTCCCTCCTCGCTCGTGCCCGCGATGTAAATTATGATCTCTTCCCACCTCTCGATGACCCTGCCCATCTCCCTCATTTCCCTTTTGCAGACCGTCTTGGAAACAAAGTTGTAGTCGCCCTCGTGCCATCTTGCTTGTGTTCTGTTTTCCATACAGAATGACCATCGGAATCCTCTCATCAGTAGACAGCTGCTTCCCGTTTTTCGTAATAAGGCGACGCAGAAGTATCATCTCCAGGGCTCAAGTCTTGTCATTGTCTTATGAGTGAAAGGCTGTTGCCCATGCAGCACGTCTCCACTCTCCACGCCACCAATGTTGTCCAAGGGAAATGTCGAGTCCAGTGCAGCCTTGCACCGGCATCGTCGCGGGAGTTGTCAGAACAAAGATGTAACCAATAACAGCTATTGAATGTAAAATTGCCAACAATATATTTTATCTGTATTTGAAGGCGTAAAAATGGGCTCAAAATAGTTGGATTTCGGCTTTAAATAACTTATAGAGATGTTGATATGCCGGTAAACAATATCAACCAAATAACCAACGTTTACGAACTGTTTCAAAACATTAATCCATTTAATATCCGGCAATTTCTTAAACAAATCAAACTTTATTCCAAAATATAACTAAACATAAAACACACCTATCAACGCTTCTAGTAATTATGTCAACACAAACATGGATATACATACAAGCTGAGTATCATCTACCATGTATTCAATTGCGAAAGCAGAATAATATATATCTTATTTTTATTACTTTCAAGCTCGCAAGAAAATTAAATGTCAGCTTTCAATGACTTTTGTGTCTGCTGTAGACTGTGCTGAAATCAATAAAAGTACTTTTAAAGTCTGGACATTACTCACATTTACATTATTCGCAGCTGAAGGATCTTCGATTTGAAGTCACTTAAACTATGGAATATATTGGCCTGTCTATAGAGAAACTATTGACAGATGAAATAGTTTTTGACGATGTCATTAAAGAATTTGCCAATAAAAAGCAAGAAAAATTACTTTGTCCAAATCTGTAATTTTCATTTCAGAAAAAAAGATGGTTATAATAATTTACTTTTTTCCCTATATATCATTTTTTCTTTCTGTTACTGATAAAAGTTCAAGTATTTTTGGTGTGTATTTAAAGCATACAATATTTGAGTATGTGAAAATAATATTATAATAGTACGCAAACTAGTTTTATAACTTTAAGACTGAGTCATTAGGTAATTTATATATAATTTTGTTGAGGCTGGAGGTGCAGCAAACTCAAGGGCTGCTCCGAGTGGCACACATTTTACTTAAGTCACTGTGTTGAAAACGTTCATCAGAGTTCCTAAAAACAGGAACTACAGATGAGAATTTCCAGCAAGCAAGAAGTAGCGAGGTATTTATTGTGGAGTTTACAGAGAAGGGGAGCCAGTTCAGGATTACATTTCCTTATGACAATTTCAGAGATGCCTTTGAATCTGAAAGTCTTCTTGAGATCAAGATTAGAACCAAACAAATTGTATTAAATATCACCGATAAGGACTATCTATTCAATTTTTATTATGCATTTGCAATTACCATATGTGGTGATGGACATCATTGTTAAAATTGTTAATAAATTGTCATAAGTTCTTTTTTATGTTGGTGTGATATTCGAGTACGTTTGACTACTGCAGTCATTTCAACAATTGGGCGATGGGGTGTACAGAGTGGTAATCATCATCATCATCATCATCATCATCATCATCATCAGAGTTGTTCCGAGATGAAAATACATATTGTCATATTCAGTATCCGTGTCATTATCTTTTATCATTCCTCTTCAAATACGAAAAGCTGAAGCTCTTCCAAGCACTTGAAACCTTTTACGGTGAATGATGGAATTTTATTTTATATACACTTATATTGCACGATATCTTAAGCATGATGTGTTTCACTGAACCCTGGCGTTTTAGATGGTTTGAATTAAAATTTAAGACAGTTGAAATTAACATTTACACTAAAGGTCAAACGAAAAAGCATGTATATATACGTGTTTTTAATAAACACTTCAACATACGAAAAATAATACCACATTTAATTTCCTAAGACATCCCTCGTTTCCAACATGTTCAGTCAAAGGTAATATCCTTAGAACTCCCTTCTTTCCACACGCTCAGTCTATGGTAATCTCCTTAGGACTTCCTCGTTTCTCACATGCTCAGTCTATGGAAATCTCCATAGGACTCCCTTGTTTCTCACATGCTCAGCCTATGGCAATCGCCTTAGGACTCCCTCGTTTCCCACATGCTCTATCTATGGAAATCTCCTTAGAACTCCCTTGTTTACCACATGCTCTATCTATGGAAATCTCCTTAGAACTCCCTTGTTTACCACAGGCTCAGTCTATGGCAATCTCTTTAGAACTCCCTCGCTTCTCACATGCTCAGTCTCTGGCAATCTCTTCAGAACTTCTCATATCCATTTTCTATTCTCTTAGGTCTTATTCTTTTCTGACATGCTTTCTCTAGAGCATTCTCGTTAGAATTTCTTTATTTCATATATGCACTGTTTATCGCTTTCTCCTTAGACAAAACTTTATAACGAATCGTCCTAGAAGTCGAAATTCCAATAGTTTCTTCCGATATTACAAATTATCGTTAGTTTGAAGCCCTACGATAACCTCACATTGCATCCTTTGTATATTTGAAGTAGGGTCAATTATAATTCAATACACGCAGCGGATATTATTTTATATTAATTTTCACCATATACAAGGCGCAAGAATCACTCATGGTAAAGTGTTACACTCTGTGCTGTGGTCCGAGGCAATAATTGCAATTCATGAGGTCATGTATGAAGGATAACGTTTGACCGAAGACATGAAAAAACAAAGATTACAATGATCGGGAAAACATCCTGTCAAGTCTGTTGCACAAAGTTACAATTCTTCGGAAGAAGGTGTCTGAGTGGAACATTTTTCTTACTAATTGAATGCAAAGAAAATAAGGAGGATTTTCATCATTGTATACGTGCCATGGCGAATCTCAGTTGCAAAGGACAGGACGGTTGCGATAGAGTAGCGAAAGGCTTACAACGTTTGTGGGAAGCGGGTTGTAGGGTGAAAAATCATTAGTCACACTCAAGTAAAGGCATAGCAAGTTGGGGGAATCAGATACTTACTGCAGCGGCACAATGAACCGGACATTTTCCTAGCATCGTTAGCAATAGATTTTACATAAGTATTCCACTCGATGTCTGGGGAGATCTTGGGTCACAATAGACGTTCAAGGCAAGAAGCGCACTTAAGAGAACACCCACCTATCATGATACCCTCTGTGGCAGCAAAATTGTTCAAATCGTGTAACAACAGACCGTCGAATCTTAGGAATGATTAAAGACATCTTACTGGAATTCTCCGAGGTTTTTATAACACTACAGGATAAAATATGAAATTTAAGAATGTATTTAGCTCTAAGTTGAAATGTTGATCTCTCTTCCGGTTGTGACCTCCTGATCCAGTTTTCCTCTTTACTGTTTCCTCTTTTTTAAACTCATTCACCGTTCTCTTGATGTTTCGTGGATAGACTTTGAAGATGGAAGCCAGTGTATGAATGTTGATACCATTACTGAAGTTCTGAATGGTCTTTTTCCTCTCAACATTTCTCATTTGGGAAGACAGTGGAGCTGACACAAAACGATTTAACCTGTTCTCTTTCTGGTTGAATAAATCAAAGGGTTTTTCAGTGATTCTTACGACAAATGATGTCAAGATGGCTAAACACGAAATAAAGAAACTCAGTTAAGTGTTTTTTTAAAGGGTTAAACATATTTTTGGATGGACATTTTATCTCATACTGTTACACGATTTGGACAGTTTTGTTGTTACACCCGATAGATGACTACTCGAAGTCTGCTCCCTACCACTGAGCTAATAGGGTTAGGACCGGAGAGGGTAACAGATGCTACGTTCTGGACATCCAGATTTTGGGAGTTTCTATTCGGAAACGGAAGATGCTAAAGAAGTCTGTTCTTCCGATACATAGTACGCTAACCATTACACCACGTCGAAGTGCCTTTTATCTCTTTTCTTTATGAAGCCGATAATTTTCGCCTATCCACTTAAACGTACCACTCTCCAGCTTCTTCTTGGCATATCTAAAATGGCAATATTATTAATCTTAGGCACTGGAACTCTGAATAAATAAAAGTAACGGATTCTTTATTTCTTGAATTTACCGTTAATAACCGTAGCAAGAGAAAAAGAAAAGATGAATAAATAAATATAATAAATAATAAAGATGCATCTTCGATTAGTTTAACTCGAGTACAAGGTTAATTTTACTTTTTACTCGAAACAGTAGAATTACATACAACCACGCACGAATAAACACAGAAATAAAACATTATGAGTGCATATAGAAAGAAATCAGATCATGGCTGTAAGCATTTAAACAAAACAAAAAATATCAGTACGCATACGTGTTGAGAAACTGATCTGATGGAGTAATGGATATACTTTAGAAAAACAATATTCATTTGGGAAGAGGGATTCAAATACCATTGCTTTTCTCTTAAGTGATTTTCGAAATATTTATTAAAGAAATACAAAAATTTCACTATATAGAAAGCAAATATTTATTCAGAGGTTCAAGAAAGCACGAATTACAGGCACATTATGTTTAAAACAACGGTTCCAGTACTATCAACGAAGTTAAGCAACGTCGAGCCTGGCTAGTGCCCAGAGGGTTGACTGTTTCGGAATACCAGATACTGTAAGCTTTGAAGTTTACATCAGTTGTGTAATAGATAAAAGTTCGGAATTGTTAATCGGTGAGACAATTTCCAATTCCCGGTGCGTTCTTCAGAAACGAAGATTCAAAACCACCTACAAGTTACGGGTTAATTAGTAAAATTTGTATCACTAAAACATGATTATTTCTCCCACCCAACAAAAATGTATGTTCATGGGTGTATATATATATATATATATATATATATATATATATATATATATATAAACTTAATTTCAATCCTTCATGATCTTCCAATCCCTAGCTATAATTAATTAATGACAAACACATCATTATGATCGATTTCAGTCTGGTATCATTAAATTATTGTTATCTTCAAAAAGATTTACTATCCAAAATATGTTTCAGCTTTAAATAACCTCAAAAAAGGTTGATACGCCGTAAAAAATAAGAAATCAATGAATCAGTCAACATATAATTATATATTCTAATTACAGTTTTAATCATCGCTATTTAAGACAATAAGCATTGGCGAAGAGTGATGGTAGTTAAAATGAAAGCGATATTATAGGGAAAAAACCTTTTTGATACTCCGTCTTTTTTTTCTTTTTCGGACACTAAGATCCATGTTTGCTGTCAAAAGTTAAGAAATTGAGTTACTCATGAACATTATCGATCACATTGACACACACGATGCGATGTCATTTTCGGACAAGAGATGAACTATAGATTTATTACTAGAATGAATATTCTATCATCCTTACAATCATTCTTTCATATGTCAAATCAAAAAGAATTTCCTCAGGGTAAAATGTTTATCTTTATGGTTAGCGATTCAGGGCGAAAGTTTCATTTCATATTGCTGGAAGCTAGATAAGCTGCTATTGGATACAGATAGGAATTGGCTCGTTTGGATGACGTATTAGATCAGAGGAAAAAGCGCTATTTCGTGGGAAGAAATCAGTTATGTCTTTGTATGGCTTCAATGGAATGCTGTGCTCGCCTTGTCGAAAAACAATATCGACAATTTATAATTCATAAAAGTGTAATCTTCGCGAACTACTTAATAAACACGACCTGTAAAGAAGCCATGGCTACTGGAATCGGTTTATTCGAGGAATAGTTATAAGTTCAGGTGGGTTTAACGCTACTGATTTCGATCCTCACTAACTGCCAGGTACTGATTGACTTAATAAAAGGGATTTTGTGCCTTTTAATTTCGACTCGTATATTATTACCGTATATACTCACACATCGTGCAATCTTAGATTTAATTTTGAAGCTAATTTGACTATAGTAAATGGATATATAGTTTGGTCAACGGCGTAGCCAGGGCCAGCGGTATATATTTTAATTTTATATCACGTGCACGATGCGATCCCCATAAAATTAAACACAAATTTAGGTCTTCAAAAGTCGCATGATACACGAGTAATTACGGTATATGTTTTGCTATTTGGACCAGCATGTCCATCTTCGTTGTTATATTACAACGTTTCGGTCATTGTAATCTCTGGCCTTCTTCAAATGTTGGTCTTGTTATATACCCTGCTATTCGGTCCAGCATGCTCATCTTCCAACTAGATGCTGCCATATTGTAGTATTTAAAACATTATGATAACTCTCTAATAATGTGAGAGCCAGTACTGATTATAAACATCTATTTTACAAAAACAAATATATATTTCTTAACTAACTACATATATTTTAATTATAAATTTTATAAGGCTGTGTAATTTATCATAGAGTTTTGATGAATAGGCATCTCTGGACCATAAACACATTAACCTGATGGCTAATGTTTGCATCTCAGATGATTAATAGATAGAAAAATATTTTTATTTAATCTCCATTTTGCATTTATACTGTAAATTATTTTATATTATTCATAATCCTTTTTGTTTGATTTAGAGAGAAAGAATAAATGTTGCAATTGGAAAGCATTTTATTAAGGAACATTTACACATTTGCTTTCCATTAGGGTACGGAAGTTTTTGACAGCGTTAATTCTTTTACTGATCACCGGAATGACATTTTCCAACAATCCAATTTTTAACTTAAACTTAATCTTTAAACTCGTTTCCTCAAAGAACGGTTAACGATTTTGAAAAAAAAATATTCTTTGCCATTCTTTATCATGTCAAACTCTTACTTTCATATAGGTTACCACGCTTCTAAAATCGAGAACTTTCCGAATGTATCCAGTTTCTTATTACAGGGCGAATGACGAAGCCATACTTCACTAGTTTTTCGCTATTTCTATGAATGTGTGCGTATAAGTTGTCTTTATTTTCAGGTGTATTATTCTAGCATATGATGTTTTCTGTCTATTTTTATGTTAAAATAGATTTGTTTAAATGTTCTTGTAGAATATTTCTATTAAGGTGAGTCTATTTTACAATCCGTTATTTTCGCTTGTTTATGAATATTATTATAACGGGGTGGTGTTGAGTTGTTAAGTTACCCCGTGTTAATGTTTTAATAGTTGATAGAGGATTCCTTTCGTCTTTTTTATACAGAAAATAAAATGAATAAAACCTATAACAATAACATACAACAATAAAAATTTGAGACACGTATTGAAATTAATGACAAAAATGCGTACTTTTTCTTTTCCTGATTTTATTTACAATATTTGTTTTGTGCGTATAAAATGTTCTCAGGATTATTGTCTCTTTTTGTTTCCTTAAAGTTTGGGCTTACTTATTTATAATTTTTCCGAGAATTTTGGGGCGAAGGGAAGTCTTTGAAACCGTCAACTCTGAATTTTCACGGAGCGAAGAAGATGCATCCTGTGAAGTCTATATTGTTATTTCTATTACTTCTGGTGGAAAGCTGGTTTTTATAATGATGAAATTTCAGATATTTATTTGAGAAATGATGAAATATCATTATCATCATGAATCATAATATTATCATATCGGTGATGACAGAAGGTCGACTCTGTTTATAAACGTGCGCAGAACATTACTCATAATTCATACCGACAGTCTGGTATTCAATGTTTAGACTTCGCATCGAGGAATAGATAAATGCGAGGTATGAAACGATGTACACACACACACACACATACACATATATTTATATGTGTGTGTGTGTGTGTGTACACACGCACACGCACACACACACACACACACACACACGCACGCACACACAAATGTGGTGTATTTCTGTAGAAAGAATTCTTTCAAGCACGTTCGGTTGAATAATCTCGAGAAGTTCTGTCTAAATTGTTTTATTAATTTTTCAAATTTCCTAATTAGTTGTTTTATATAATCGATTCGATAAATTTACCAATGATAATATTTATTTTTTATTATTTTTTTTCCCTATGACTATCGAATGTTGCTACATTTGTTTTCAATGGTTGTGTTTTGTGTATGTTTACGTAACTTTTTTTTTTTTCATGCCGGCGTTCTCACGTTTGCTGGAACCAATTTTAAGTCACTTATTGTGAGGTAATTTAAACAGTGAAACTGGCATTTTTATGCGTATTTTTTTTTTCTGTTCTCGGTCCTGTCATGGCCTGACATCAGTCATTTTTCCACCGTCATAACATAATTCCCGGTGCGTTTTTTAATAAATATTTTCAGGGCAATTTTTCTAATGAGCTTCCATCTTTGATATCTAGACTTCATATATTTAAACATAGTACGAGATTGGAAGCCAAGTCCCATAATTTCTCTGTTGAAATTGCTTGATGAAACCATATACACTGTGGTAAGTGTTTCTTCTCTCGCACTTCTTGCTTGTGGAACTTTCTTCCGGCTTCTGGCTTTCCTTCAAACTATGCAATGTCAATAAGTTTTAACGGCCTTCTTTCAGTGTCCTTTCATTTCAATGACATTTTCTCAGTTTCCTTCTGTCTCAATAACAGGATTGCGTCTTAGGAGACTTATTGCCTTGCTTGGAGTGAGATGAATGAATATATTGGATTGGCCAACAATATACATAAAGTAAAATAAAAAAAATAAAATATGGTAAATTTACCGATGACATGAAACAATCCGGAAATTTGAAAACGTAAATAAAAAAAATTGAACAGACTTTATTTAACCAAATATGTTTGAATATATATATATATATATATATATATATATATATATATATATATATATGTGTGTGTGTGTGTGTGTGTGTGTGTGTGTGTGTGTGTGTGTGTGTGTGTGTGTGTGTGTGTGTGTATGTTTGTGTGTGGAAAATTGGTAATTCGCCAGTATTATCATATTATATAATAATAAGATTTTCATGATTTTAAATATAATATTTTCAATACAAATGTAGTAAGGTTTAGAAAGTGCCTTTCAGTCGAGAAATAAAATGATGAATCTATGTGTATTAATTGCACCTAACTCCTATAAACGTATGCATAAGATTGTACACGTGAGTAACAAAGGTCGTATAGCATAAATATACAAAAAATACGTGTGAGTAAACAAATAGAGAGGTTTGTATGGAGTAGGGAGGTACGCAGGGAGAGAATGAAAGAAAAATACTAACTTTATCTTAGTTGAGAGTATGTTAATAAACACATTAGCACCAATATTTAAAGAACTATGCTGAAAATAATCCTTTATATATATATATATATATATATATATATATATATATATATATATATATATATATTGTTTGGCTGGTGAAATATACTATATCGAAAATAATCCATAGATAGATAGATAGATATTGATGTGCGGGTGGATGTAGCAGCAATATTAGAAAATAGAAAGTAAAGAGAAAGAAAGAAAAAAGCAGGAAAAAGAAAGGAAGAAAGGAAGAATCAGCGAAAGGAAGTAAGAAACAAAAAAGAATATGTAGGAAAGGTTAGAGAAAGTAGACGAAAACTGAAAGAAAATGAACGGAAAAACATCGAATGATAAAGCATAGAGAAAGAAAAGAAAAGAAAGAAAGAGACAATAAGAATAAAAGAAAGACAACGAAACTGCTCGTGACGCAATAGTAAGAAGGAGAAAGAAAAAGGAGAAAAAGACAGAAAGAAAATTCAGTGTTGCATTGTGTTTAACTTGTGTGCTCTAAAGGCAACCTACTAGATTTCTATCATGTTTGTGTAAACATCGAGCGAAGCTGTCAGTAAGTTATATTTCTATATAAAAGAGATAAGTCAAGAACGGATAATGTTAAGGTTTTTCTCAAGATTTGGTGCTTCTGGATACGCCTATGTGGGGCGTGGCGAGTACGCTTCTGTTATATTGTGCGTCGTGCCATATCGACTGAGAGGTATAAATACAAAAACACAGCCGAGCACACACGCACGCATGCACACACTCAAAAACAAATATAGCATATGAAAATAATTATGCGATTGAGATACTCACCGAGTGTCACGTGTATATAATTTGCATCAGATAATGGTATGCTTTGTAAAAGATGTGCCTTGTTTGTTGCATTTATTTTGAATTATTGGCCTTGGGAAAGAGACTAATAAATCTCTTCCGTCACACTCAAGCAGGGTAGACTGGACTCTTTGCCTTTGAACATTATGCACACACACACACACACGGACACACGAACACACTTTGAAACACGAACTCTTTACGTTCATGCACACACACACACACGTTAATGTTTTTGTTTTTTGTAAGACTTTTTTGTTGTTTAATAAATATACCTGTTTGTACATATATATATATATATATATATATATATATATATATATATATATATATATATCGGTTCCTGGTTGTTTATCTTTCACATTTCTTTCGATGGACTCCTCATGAGTCCGCCATGCTTGCAGTGAATTTTATTTCAGGAGAACATACATGTTCATGTTACAACGCGTAAAAGAAGGTCCGCTACATTATTTAGTAGGCCTGATAATTATTTGGTAAGCATCCTTTGCGGCTCTGTACTGTACTATAAATTTCGTTAAGTATCTATATATCGGGTCCTATAGGTTGGTAACCAGTCTACCTCAGAAAGAAACGACAGCAGCATACTGAAGGAAATCTGCCTGTCATGAATCGAAAGAGACATGAACACCAAAACGTATATCACGTATGGCTCTTAATTGTCAGTTAAGTGCCATACATGATAATGAAAGAAAAATGACTAAATTTATCTTAGTTGAATGCAGGTTAATAAACATCTATCTTTTATGGAGGAATTTTCAGAATCCAATGTCTATTGCCTGTATATACGTATGCTCAAAGTACTTAAAATTTCAAATTATGCATTTTTAAGAATGCGTTTACAGGTAAAATAATACGTTGACTTGGCAAATATTTATTTAAGGCCAGTTTACATTAATTTTACTGTTTAATATAACAGGGCTGTCCGTTCAAATACGTCTACCCCACTAACTATGACGTTAATAATAATAATAATAATAATAATAATAATAATAATAATAAGAAGAAGAAGAAGAAGAAGAAGAAGATGATGATGATGATGATAATGACGACGATGATGAAATTACCAAGTACACATACTGATAAATTGTGTTCATCCAAAATGCAGATTCTGTGATAAATATCCAGAAACAATTGCCCATCTTGTATCAGATTGTACAGTGTTAGCACCCACTGAATATAAAACATGATTGAGAGGGCCAATATCTGCACTGGAAAATATACAACTGCAAGCAACTATTGTGAACATCACCAGGTTACAGAGATAGGACCTGTAACAATTTTATGGGACTTTACAATACACACAGACAGAACAATCAAAGGTAATCACTCAGACATTTGTGATTAAACAGAATCTGCTTTCTTATTGACATGGCAGTTCCTGCAGATTGTAACGTATCTTTCAATAATATTAAAATAAAAGGATCTTGAAGTTGAAATCTAAAATATGTGGCACATGTGACCATCAATAATTCCAGTTGTTGTTGGAGCCCTCGGATTTATTGGAAAAGGTACCGATTGACTCATTGAAAGGATATATATATAGGTAGGTTAGGGATGCCTTTTTTCAACGAATTATGACATCTGTTCAACGCATGCCGTCCGGTTTTTTATCAACGGCAAAAGCTTTTCGGCATTTAATTCGTTAAATTTCTACTTGTATAGATACAGATTCTTCCTAAAAGGGGTGTTTGGATTAGAATCCGTTGTATTGGTCTACAATTTTAAAATATTAATTTTATTTTTAATTACTAATACATTATATTTCTCTTTTAAACAAATAAATGAAATAGAATTACTTAAATTATTTAAAAATTATTATCTTCTATCTATATATATAAAACTGACTATGGTGTGTGTGTGTGTGTGTGTGTGTGTGTGTGTGTGTGTGTGTGTGTGTGTGTGTGTGTGTGTGTGTGTTCGCGAACTATCCGAGAACCATAAGGCATATTTCCACCAAATTTGGAACATCGTTTGTATTCGATACTGGGTGTGTCTGGGCAAAGTCATTTTTCAAAAATCAATAACCGATAATCGATAAATATAATGTTTAAATAGGAATTTCCATTAGTTTGGTTGTTTTTAAACTTTCAGACTTGAAGTCTAAACCCTAAGGCCGATTTTAATGAGATTGATAAATATATGCAACTTACTGTCACGCTTATTATCCTCTATATTGATTTTCGTTTCTCTCAACAATGGGACCCCCAAAATGCACCAAAGTGACGAAAAAAAAATTCAGATTGCTTCGATTTTGATGAAATTTTGCATGTTTGTTACGCTTTTACAATGAGATAGAAATCGGTTGTCAGATTTTTTAAAATGCATGAGAGGGCCCCAAAAGATGACTCTATAAACCCCTTGATGCCTCAATTGCTTTTCAAGTGTATTTTGTAGTAGTATTCCCCAGTTTCAACGAAAATTTCAGGACATATTGAGATTATATCGAGTAACTGAAGTAGTCACTTGGAATTCACTACAAATCAACACTGGGACCCCCACGAGTTAGGGGACCAGCAGGGTACCCCAAAATTTTCAATTAAGTCTACAGCCTTGGCCATAAAGTCGATTAAATAGAAAACTTAAAAAAGATGTGCTTTATTATTTCAATTACTAAAAACCTGTCCTTTGGCTTGAAATTTGGGACCCCGAGGGCGAACCAAACGGACCCCCAAACTTTCAAATTGCTTCGATTTCGACGGAATTTTATTTGTATGTTACAATCTTAAAATGATTCAAAAACGATTATCAGATTTTTAAAACTACATACGGGGCCCCCAAGATGACCCATGAACACCTTGCTGCCCCGTTAGTCTTTCAATTGTAGTGGTTAGCAGCATTCCGATGAAAATTTGCACACAATTTGTGCTTAGATCAATCAACTCAAAATCAAAACTGACATCCCATGTGTCATAAATACATTATGAAAAATATCAGTTTTTCCCACGGATTTACCGTTTTGGTACTGAAATAGTTTAGTCTGCATTAACTTGACGGCAAAAAGTATATCTTTCCTTAAGAAAAAAAGCATAAGTTCAAACGAAAGTGTGCACCGATGAGAGAAGTGCACGTAGGTATAAGACGCGTGTGCGAGAACGATCGAGATGTGTAGTGTGTACAATTAATTTTGCTCTACGTGCAATGATCGATCGAGTTATGTAGTGCGTACTATCGATTTTGCTTCACGTGTAGTGTTCATTAGTGCTATGTGATGAAATAAATGCAAAAAAATCACATTCGCATCAAAGGTGTCATCCAGTAAAAAGGTAGGCCGCCTTCATGGATGTATATTTTGAATTTTTGATACTTTAAATTTAAATTTGTGAAAATCATATTAAAAAGTTTAAGCGTAAATGCCAATTCTAATTATGTATTTATCATCTTCTAATCAGCGTTTAAATAATGCTTACTAACTCATATATTTGGAAGCTTGAGCCCTAAAATATATATTACCAGCTACGCTTTTTTTTCTTTCTTTTTTAAATATTATTTAAGGAAATTTTTTTACAATGACGGCAAAGAATAGCTATTTCATGTTTCTGATTCAGTAACTTTTTATTTTTTATAAACCTAGTAATATATATCTTCTCATGTATGCACAAAAAATATAGGTCATTTAATGACTTACATATTTTAGCTTTTCCTATTAATTTCCATTTTACTGTAGGTGTTTTACTGGTTTCATTTAAGTGCCAGAAATATTTCGATAAGGACGTCTGATTTCGGTATTTATTTGTTCTAAATGAACTTTGATGTTGATTGAATCTTTTCTTGAACTCATGGTTTGTGCAACCTATATAGACTTTTATGTTGTCGGGATATTCAATAGAAGAGATATTGCATTGGTATACTAATGATTCCGTGCGACATTTATTTTGTAGAGACTAGTTATGAGGATTCTGCAGTTGCATAATTTTTGTTTATATTCATCTCTTTTTATTTTTATACCGTTCAAATTTCTTTGGTTTTGGTCTAAGTGTTTATTCAAGATATTAGCATTATGTTTCATAATAATTTTCTCTAAGTTTTCAATACAGCCGTAAATTAATTTTAGTGTATTTTTATTAAAAAATAGTAATGAGTTTACTATCTTTAGGAAAATGTTTAACGATTAATGCAAGGATTTTTTGTCCTAATGTATTCTTTACCATTTGGTTGTAGTGGGGTGCATACCAAATTATTTTTCTACTTCTGTTTTTTCTATGCTTTCCATTTTCATTTTTTATGTAAGTCAGCTTTGCGCTTTAGTAACCACTATCTGTAAGAGCTTTATTATAGAAATTAATATGTTCATTGAAAATCTCATTTGCTGAATTTGTACTTATTCTTTTTTCGATAGATAAAGGTATATGCTTAATTATAGATGGAGGATGATTAGATTTAGGGTGTATATATAAAGGATTAGTATTGGGGTTTCTATAAGGTATGTATACATTTTTCAATTTAGTGCTTACCGAAATTTTTAAGCTCTGGCATTTAAATTCTTTATATAATATCTTTCTAATTTTATCGATTTGAAAGTTAGTAGAGTTCTTTATAACCATAAGTCCATTGTCACTGTACTGACCAATGTCAGTTATATTAATTTCACGGTACGTTGTAAGATTGTATAATATAAAAAGACCTATAAGGCTCAGCAGAGTCTAGTGATCCCATTGTAATGTCGAAGTGGTTGTAAGAATTCTTTAGCCATTGCTCACCTTTATGTATCAGTACCGACTTTTTCGCATTTATAATAATGCTCTTTTCTTCTTCTGGTACGTCCGTGTATTGGGTAGCTAAGTCCAACGCATTCATGAACAGTTCTTTTGATACTGATTGATAATATTTTTCAATGTATATATATTTCATTAAAGACGAATAACAAGACACTGTGATTAAACATTTTATTTATTTTTCTTAACTTCGTACAAGTCAAACCAAACTCATAAATAATAACATCGTCACACTGCTACAGACGACTTACGTTACACCTATCCGACCACAGCACCATTAGAACTCTTTTAAACACACACATAAAACTTACCAGACTCCAACCGAATCATAAAAGTAGAAAATACAAGCATAATAACCTCAGTCACATGTAAACAATTATTAAAAATGATGGAAGCTCAAATAATTAAAAAACAAAAAGTCAGCACTTAATAACATTAACTATGAACACGGTCACAGTATACTGACAGTGTCTAGAAAATAAAACATCACTATAACTCTAGATACATACATAACACAATCCATACATTTAGTTAAAAGTAAAATAAAATCATCCTTGATAATGGCTAAAAATATAGCCGAAATGCTCGGAAATGCAGATCTTTGGGACAGGCTTTACACACTTTGTGACCAGAAAAGATAACACTTGTACGAATACAAGAAAAACTAAATAAAAAGCTTAATTGCAGTAGCTTATCAGTCATCTTTAACGAAACGTGTATAAAAGAGGGATTGCTACCTAGATACACAATATATATATATATATATATATATTCATTGGTTAAATAATTTAGACATATCATGTCGATTAGTTTTCGTTGTGATCCTTTCAAGTTCGCGGATTCATTTTTTGATAGACTTAGAAAATTGAGTAAGAAAAATGCCAAAATTTTCTTTCGAATAGTTTTTATTTTCCAACTAATTTCAATCTCATACTATACTCGTAGTTGACTTTATTTATTTTAACTCTCATATAAAGCGCTTAAATGGCTTCACTGACTTTTAGTTTTTGCTTGTTATGGTTTTTATGTAATATAGATGTATTTTCAACTAATATCCGTCTAATCTGCGAATGTGAACACGTGCGTTCCTTTAAGTGCTGACATATTGAGCTATGTTCAACCGAATGTAAGTTTTTTTGTTAGCATCGTCGTAGTAAAGCCAACATACGTATTTACATTTTTATCACAGATAAAATCTCCTAAAGGACGTTTTTAATATACAATGTTGGCCTTTTTATAAGATGTTAGTTGGCAGAGAAGAGTTCTTTTGGACAACTAGGCTGCTTTGTATTAAATTTAGTATAGTTAATTATATTTTTTTACTTGGATCGATGGGAAATATATTAGTGTTTATGAGATATTTTTTTAGAATTTTTCCTCCCGTTTATAGTTGGAATGCATTTGATTACGATATAAGAATTTGATATGTTTAGAGTTATTTTATTATTTATTGTATTCATTATTATTATTTTTTATATTCTTGATAGCTTGTCAAATTTGTTAATCAACAATGTAATTAGGTAATCATTATTAATGAGGGTTTTTTAATATATATTTTTTAATTCATTGAAGAAAATCTTTTTTGTTCAAGAATTTGATTTTTCACGGTTTATTAAGTTTCGTAAAATAGTTATTTTGTAATAGTTAAGACATTCACTGTTATAGTTTAGAGTGCATGTGTTTATACTATAAAGGTAGCAAATGTATAATTAATCCTACTGTCTATCAATATATCGAGCAATGGGATTTTTTGTCCTTGTTATATTCATACGTGAACTTAAGTACAGAGTTTTCTTGGAGTATTTCGTCCATGTCTTTGAGTAAAACGAGAATGTTATCCACATATCTTAGGTAAATGGAAGTTTTTTTGTGGTATTGAGTACATTATTTTCGAGATTAGTCATGTAAAAACTGCTAAATGTTGGCCCAAGTTTGGAACCCATAGAGACACCATCGCATTGTACGTATATGTTATTTTTGTGGTCATAAAAAGGAATTTCCGTGGTGTATCAAACGTATCACAATATTCACATTTACGGCAAGCCTGTCCACATTTGCAGTTTAGGAAAATTCTCGTTGATAATACATCTTTTCTTTTTTATGAAAATAAACACAAACTAAAAATTCCTGAAGCTATCTATATTACAAAATTGAAACGAACACTTAATAAAATTAATTATGAATACTGCACAAATATTTTAAAATGATTACAGCAGATAGTTTAAAATATCGCGGTTTTAACTAATAGTTTTGTTTTTTAAATATATGGACGTTTCAATACACTTACCTGCCCTGAAGTTTACGTCGAGAAATTTAAATCGTACAGTACATAACATTAACGTTTCTCATTTCACTGTTAAATGTTTAACTTTCAGAAGAGCACAAAAATGTTGTCTCAGAAAAAAGCAACACCCTGATGATGACATCGTTTTCTAATGTTGAAAGTATTCGGAATGTTATTACATGTTAATTTTCTCTCTTTCTTTGACAAGGATACTAAGAATGTTGTATAAAAATACGAGAGGATCCTATTAAAATTAAGTAGACAAAATTTTTCTAAATTATTCAAAGAGACATGTCTTAATGAAAACATGCTGTCAAAATATACCTAATATATATATGTGTGTGTGTGTGTGTGTGTGTGTGCGTTAGTGGTGTTTTATAATGGCTGTGTGTGTGTATGTGTGTGTGTGTTTAAGTGGGTTTTATCATGGATAGCGGCTCGGTGAGCCGAGTTTGAATTCCCATCGGCTTCGCTATATTCTCTTACGCGCAAACATCTCTGTGAAAGTTATGACGCCATCGTTTCTCTGTTTTCCCTGCAACCATGAGTAAATAGAATTTCAAACTAGGATCTATAACCTTGGTTAGCAATCAATCGAGGAGAAGGAAAACTCTAAATTCAAACCAGCCTGGACTACGTTGACAAACAGCAGAAGAATATTTCATATGACCCAACGGCCGGCATGTTGTGAGAAGGAAAACTTCTATAAAACTAAAACCTGCGATTGTTTCATCATCTGACAATATATGGCACATACTGAACTAGTACAGGACATGGTGCGATGATGGAGTGAGTGTGCATGGCAGGGTACAGGAAAATGACCACTTTAAATAATTAATTTATGCAGGTTGTTCAGTAAAAAAGCAAAAGAAAATACACTGAGCACTCAGACACCGTTTTCGACGGTTGTATTCATATAGGCCTGTCTGAAAAGTAATGAGACTGGGTGTGCTATGTGAGTTCTGACCGAAAGAGGGATAAGCGGATTGTATTATCATCTAACATAATATCTTGGAAGTATATAACTGTAATCTTAGTTTTTCGCAACCATTTCATTTTTTTCACATGCTTTTGAGGCAGGACAAGTAGTGACGACTTCAACATGGCAATGCATTTGCTCACACCGCCCTGAGCATCCTACAGTCCCTGGCCGAGAAAAAACATCGTCGTACTGAAAAAAAAAACCTTTCCCACCTAATTCCCTGGTCTTGCTCAGTATGACATTTTTCTTTTCCCCAAGCTTAAGGGGATGACTAAGGGGATCCGTTTTGAAGGCGTGCGGGCCATTAAGAAGGCCGTAACAAACGGAGCTGAGGGCATACTAGAAGAATCCTTCCAGCAGTGCATAGAAGCGTGGCAGAGATGGATGGAAAACTGAGAGGGATTACTTTGAAGAGGAAACCATGTAGCTTGTTGTTTGTAATTGAAATAAATTGTTTCTTACTTTTCAGAAAAAACTCGTACGCACACACACATACACACACACATATATATATATATATTTTCTCTTCCATATTTCATTTCTGATGAAGCTTAGATAAAAGTGAAACATATTAAAGGTAGTGTGTGTGTGTGTGTGTGTGTGTGTGTGTGTGTGTGTGTGTGTGTGTGCATGCGTGTTTTTATGTTGGGAAAAGGATTAGATTATAATGAAAAAAAGAAACTAGATGAAATCGGGTAGCCTATATACCACTATGTGCTTTATTTTTTAAGGACGTGAGTGATTATAGCTCTCCACAATGTCCTGTCCCTCGTATCTCTAACCAATGTTTGTCTCTTTACTATCTCTCTTTGTCCCTGCCCTACCACCCATTGTCACAGACCTTTTATGATTAATTTTTCGTTTCAATCGAAGCTACTTTACTCAATACGATCTGTGAGTATTAAATTTTCCAAGCCGTCCTTTCTTACGTGTCCTGTATCTTTCTACTATTTCTTTCTGATTTTAAGTATGGGTGTCTTTCTAGTTCGCGTTTTCTTTGCAACTTCCTCATCACTCGCATGTTCTGTCCATTGTATTCTCAGTATCTACAGACGAAAAATCACTTCTCTGTCGTTTCGAGCAACTTCTTCAATAGTAAGGAAATTTACATGAATCACTGCTATATAGGCGGTACATATTACACAACAGTTTGGCAACGTTTCTTGGGGAATATACTTAAGTCGTACTACATTACTTAGCTTCTCGAAGACCACTTTCGTTGTTGCCAGCCGCATTCGGGTCTCTCAGTCACATTTCTTTACCTGATTGAATCTCAGGCCTCCAATTCGAAGTTCATTGCTACCATCTCTAGCACTGATTGTAGTTCTCCTCCATAATCAGAAGATGGTAGATGACGTATCACCTGATAAAAACAAATAAATAAAATTAACTATATATTATAAAAAATAAACATTCTAATTTTCTTGTCACTTATAATAAATACCGCCAAAAATCCAGCGTTAATAATAATAAAAAAACAATGAACAAAAACAATATGAATGTTTATATCCAGGAAGAGATTGTATATCTACTAATAATTATTAGTAATTATTATAATACCAATAGATACTTTATACATTGATACAACTCCCAACTATCATGTCAAGTAACATGCCACTTATCGAATAGTAAGTCATTAAAAATCTATATTACTAATCAACTTTGCAAAAAAAGGAAATCGGGTATCAAAACATATATTTATTAACTGCAAAATAGATCACAAATATCAGAAGCTACGATTATAACAACCGACATTATATATATATATATATATATATATATATATTATAAATTAATTGATTTAAAATATGTTTTTTTTCGCTACACAGTTCCAACCATGTTTCAAAAATAGAAGCTAATTCGCTTGAAGATGAAATGGAACTAATGCTTTTAATTTAATTTCAAAAATTAAATTCAGGTTTTTAGCTTCTATTTTTTGAAACATGGTTGGAACTGTGTAGCGAAAAAAACATATTTTAAATCAATTAATTATAATATTAATGCTCTGTAAATTTACATTGAGCACTATTTTGTAAAAAAAAAAAAATATCTATAAGAACACCAGATTTTATATCTTACTGTTCTTTTCTTTTATTTATATATATATATATTTTTATATATATATATATATATATATATATATATATATATATATATTGAAAAAAAAATTGAAACATTTATTTACTGTAAATTAATATTCGTTTTTGAATGATGTTTCTTCCAGCTACTCAATATATATATTGGGGAAATTAATATATAAAAATATATATCTGAATAAATAAACAAATTATGTAAATAATAAACAAATTAACAAACTACAAATGCACACATCAACACAATAAATGTTATATTATATTACATCGAATACTGTTATCATTACCACATACATATATCTGGTAGAAACTCCTATTGTGAACGATAAATGAGGGTCAGCATTGGATGGTGCCTTTCGTTTTACACTTATGCTTGCTAGCAGGGGCTCTTGTGGAGAAAATCAGGTAAGGGAAAGACATATTTCATTTGTGCTTTCTTAAGTATGATAAAGGGGCTATATACCTCCTTAATAACTTTGAAAGATTTATAATTATCTCTGACTCAAGATTGAGACACGGTACCAAATATAATTAAAATCCAAGAATAGCAGCTAATTACCACAGAACCAGAAATCCGTAATCTACTTAAAGCTGAATCTATAAAAGATAGACATAAAAAAAAGGAAAAATTCATCTAAACTCCTAAATAAATCACTAAAGATTGTTGCAAAAGAATTATGCAAGCATCCTGAAATAGTAATTAAGAAAGCTAATAAAGGAAACTTTTTTGGTGTTGACTACAACTCAAAAATTGAACAGTTATTTGGCGATCACACCAAATTTAGAAAACTGACTAATAATCCTACTACTCAGCTAAGAGTGAAAATTAATAAATTAATCACAGCTAACAATGCGGAACAAGACAATCTAAAATTTACCAAAATAATTGGAGACTATAAACCAAGATACATTTATGGTTCTATCCAAACGCACAAACCTAACTTTCAACTTCACCTTATTATATCCTAAATTTCCATTCCTATCTACGAACTAACTAAAACGCTTAACCAATTAAATATACTGTGCATACTTAAAAAATATTGCATTCAACACTTGAACTTATACAAATATTTGAAACCGGAAAACCTAATAATGAACCCATAGTATCACTTGACGTTGAAAATTTGTTCACTAATGTTCCAGTTAGAGAAACCATCGACATTATTATTAAAGATATATATAATAATTCATCTCTCCCTCCCCCATTAAAAATTAAACCTAAAATAGTAAGAATATTAATTTAATGTCTACCACTAAAGTCCTATTCTATGATCACAGAAATAACGCATATTTGAAACATAATGGCATTTCTGTGGGTTCAGTTCTGCATTCAACCTTCAGCAACTTCTACATAGCCACCCAAAATAATATATTTAGCACCACCAATAAACCCTACATCGACCGAAGTTATGTACGATGATATCCTTTTTTTAGTTAAAAGCATAGAACAAATACAGGGCTTCCAAAAGAACTTAACAAATACTCAGGACCTCAAGTTCATATACGAATTTAACAAAGATAACGAAATCTCTTTCCTTGACATTTTAATAGACACAAATAATAACACATTTACTACTTCTCCATATAAAAAAACAACCAGCAAAAACTCTTGAACTCTCAACTATAAGAATGAATGTTGTAATTACTACAAAATAGTACTTATACAGAATTTAATTAACCGAGCACAAATTAATTCCTTCACAAAAAAGATTTTCCACAGTAAACTAAAAGATATTAAGCAGACTCTCATTAATAATGACTTCCCAAACCACATTGTAGATGAACAAATAAAACGATTTATTAAAAATATCAGCACACGACAATTAGAACATGGTACTTCCTCAAAGGATCCTAAATATATTAAACTCTTTATTGTAACCAGATGAATGCTAACTACAAACAGGATTAGAAAATCATAAAAAACCTGATTCGTACCAATATATCCCCGATAGATCCTAATAAGAAATAAAATTAATCATATATTAAGATACAACAATTTAATTATTCGCAATAACTCCTCTCCACTAATTGATGTATTACATAAAACCAACATTATATATCAATTCAGGTGTCCCTTGAGAGGATGTATCTCCGACATAAAAACTAAATATATATATGTTGGATATCCAACAATATTATCAAGACATCTTACTCTACACATGTCTGACCATTCGTCCATTGTTAGACATTTACACCAACATTCTTGATCACATTCACAGTATAGGAAATACTGATTGATAAGACAAATATTCTACACCAAAAAATAAAATAATAAAACTACAGATCCTCGAAGGAATCTAATTGAATTTGACTACTGAAAGAGATGGAAAGTTCTTGGGAAATAAAAATGGTTTTCCCTGTTACAGTGCATGTCTTGTATCATTGGTTGTAATACACGGAAAAAATATTCGTGAATATAAAACGATTATGCTAAAAATAAACAGAAATAATGTTTGTAATATACATATATGTGTGTGTGTGTGTGTGTAAATTATTTTAATTTCCAAACAGTTAGCACATTGTGGACGTGCCCATAATTGATATTATTGATTAGGGGTTTAGCAAATGGGGTCTGGAACCAACTGGCATGTGTCTCTCTCGCAAACAGCAATTCGAGCTGTCTGGTTCTTTCTTCCCCGTGTCTCGTCTAACTCATCTGTATTTATGGACCCTCTCGTATGCGCGAGGTGGGGACGTGGATTTGTGATGGACAGGAAATTGATTGCCTGACTAAATTGCCTGACAAAATTTGGGGAAGATTCCTCCCACGAAGAGTGCTGGTGGCAGAATATAGTTCCATCTCGCGTGGATGCCTCCCACCATCACCGCCTGAAGGGTTCAGGAAATTCTATCCGTTTTCTTTGTGGGGTCGGCTGCCTCTGGGATTCGTTACCTGTCGCTTCTCCTCGCCAGCTTTTTGATCAACAAGTGGCAAAAAGAGAAAATTGCTCTAAATAAATTTTATCGCGTCTTTGGCAGAAAAGGAAAAAATATAACTACAACGCCATTCCAGTTTTTACAAGTTCTATCAACTGACCGAATTTTTGCTAGAGACTTGCTGTTAGCCTCCGTTTATCTCGTCGGCTCTTAACTCACCGGTCATTAAAATATAATCCATTCATCCACGCGGGGTCGATTGGACACTTAAGAAAATACCAACATTTAACATCAACTTAACCAAAATCAGATGGTGCTTATGCAAGCTTCTCACCACACACGGTTGTATAAGAAAAAGGAAACAAATATCATCTCTCTCTATTCTCCTTCTCGTTCTTATCAGTTAACTTTCAGTTTATCGAAATCAGCCTTTATCTTGATTTCCAGTTTATACTTTAAAAGCATTTTTTCAGTTTACCAGCGCCTTCTTAATAATGTCACGGGACATTCGGAATCCTCCACACCGGTATGCGGTGTACATGTCCAGGCCGGCAGAGCCGTCGCTGGTTGAGAAGGGTGTTGAGGCTGGTTATATATAATCTATTAAGATGGTCAGTAGAAAAAAAAAACTGGGAATTTTCCAGAAGCTATTACCGATTCAACCGAATTTCTTTGCACGGATTGGAAAGAAAGTGGTAATTTCTATTTAGAAACAATTGAATTGATGGGAGAAAATAGAAAAAGTAGTTATTTCTGACATTTAGGCTTCGTTTCAAATCTCTTGTCGATAATATCCGTGGGCATATCTAGATACAGACAATCTCCCCATCACAACAAACATATATATATATATATATATATATATATATATATATATATATATATATATATATATATCAATGGCGCAGCCATTGATATCCGAGGATGCCAGTCTATCAAGGCGGCTAGCTAATTCCAATTACAGACGCCTGCTCAGGGACATTGGTGTTTTGTTTAACACCCCCAGAGTTCACCTGTAGTTTATACTGCAACTATGCTGATCGGACCTTAGTTACAGTTTCTGGGAGCGAAGCGTGTTATCCAGAGTGGTCAACAGTCTGAGAAGGCTAGCACACTTAAACTCTTGATCACGATGACTTGTGACTTAGTGTTAGCACAATCACCGACGGCTTCCAAGTGTTCCGTCTACCCATTTTCACTCACAATGCCTGAGTCAGCGTGTGATATGGTTTGCAAGCACTTTCCAAATGTGATTCAAACACGGGTCTCATGGTCAGAAAGCGTACGTTCTAACCCCTCGGTCACGTGATATATATATATATATATATATATATAGGGGGGGATACGTTTAAGCAATAAGGATTCAATTAACCTGTGCAAATTTCATGTTTTTCTTCCTGTTTTGTTTGATTACTAACACAGACATTATTAAAGACTAAATGTTATCAGTGAAGTAAACAAAAATTTGACTACATCCTGGTATTTTCTTTAGAAATGCTAGAATTCACTTTATGTATATGCATATCGTGCAAGTTAAATAATGCCTTCAACGGTTTTCACGGGGCGTGACTGGTTCGGAAAATGAAACTATTAAATATTTTGGAAGTATAATAATTCTTATTGTACAATACATTTATTTATTTTATTTCTCCGTTGAAAGATATTTGATTTCATACTGATTGTTTCTTATGTATGATAATAGCTTCCAGTATTTAGAGATTTTCACACAGCTTAATATTGGTGATCAGAGGAGAACCAGCTCCTGCTAGATTTGAATATAAGATGCTTTCAGGGATAGAAGCATAGAAGCTTTGCCATGCTGACCTCCAACACACACACACACACACACACCTATATATATATATATATATATATATATATATATATATATACAGGTTGCGATGGATAAATTGTTGTCTAAATGACGGAAAAAAGGACAATAACACTAAAGTATCATTTTAACAATTTTACTTACCAAAATTATACAAAAGTATAATGAAATATGAACGAGTAAATTTATTCAATAAAATTGCCATTCGCTTCAAACACGATCTCCAGAAGACTTCGCTGTATCCTCAAACTCCTCTGGATTGACTCCTTGTTTAAGTTGATGAACGATCCCATAATCCTTGCCTTCAGTTCATCTTTGGTGTTACAAGTAGCATTGTTGTTCAATCGATATCATTAAACACTCCCGTAAATCACTACTATTCCACGATAAAGACACATGGATAAAGAAAGAAGGGATCTTTGACACTACAATGGGAAGCTTTGACGGTGTGTTTGCGAAATCATAGGTATATATTTACAACATGAACTAAGCGAAATAATAGATAAAAATGATACAGGACTCTACAGGGACGAGGCCTCATAATCTTAAGAAACTACAACAAACAAAACACATACAAATCTAGAAAAGCAATAAGAAGGATTTTTTAAAATAATGAATTTTACATAGATATAAAAACTAACATGAACGAAGTAGATTTTCTTGATGTTACCTTCAAGCTAAGAAAAAGCACATATAAATGATAGAGAAAACCTAATGATAAACCAATGTACATACACACATCCTCCAATCACCTCGCTTCGATAATCAAACAGATATCAAAATCGATTAACCGCAGGCTCTCCGACAATTCTTTCAATAAAACCATATTTAACGAAGCTAAGAAAGACAACGAAACACTCCTAATAGATGTGGATTCCGGGCAACACTCACATACCACAGAGCACAAGAAAGGCCAACAGGAAAGGAAATATCATATATACCACCGTACAGCAAAAACGCAATAACAAACGTAGGTAAAATATTCTTCAAATTCCTAAACAAACACTTCCCGGAATCAAGCACTCTACACAAAATATTCAATAAAAACACTGTAAAAATCAGCTACAGTTGCACCGAGAAAATGGCATAAATAATACAAAACGCACAACAGGAAAACTAGCAACAAACCACCCGAACAAAATAAACCCACATGTAACTGTAGAATAAAGAATGAATCTCCCTTAAACGGTAGTGGCTTACAAAACAACGTAATATACCAAGCCACGGTAAAAACACCAGATAATGAAGAAAAAGTATACATAGGAGTAACTGAAGGACCCTGGAAACAAAGAAACTATGCACACAAATAGTAAATACGCAAACAGTACAACGCTTTTCAAGTACATCTGGAAAAAACAAATCACACCAAAAATATAATGGAAAATAAGGAAAAGATCATCAGACTACAACAATCAATCAAAAACTTGCAAACTTTGCTTGGAGTAAAAAATAGCTATTACCTCCCCAGACCAAAATAAATTAGTAAATAAACGATCTGAGCTCAATATGCAGACGTGAAAACACATTTTTACTACGTTACTTAAAATTCGAAAACGGAAATGAATAAACACAAATAAACAAAATAATATAAAAAAAAACAAGTAAAATAAATTAATCCAAATAAATAATAAACAAATTAACAAACCACTCCCGTTATAATAGCCGAAATAGAATAAAAAACAAAATACATAAAAAAACAAGTAAAAACAATCAACCTAAGTAAATATAGTAATAATAAACAATTAAATAATAATAAACAAATTAACAGACCAATCCCAACAAAATAACCATCACAATAGATGACAAAAACGTAAAAATGCTATATATCGATAAAAAAAAACATCACTAGATTACTCAAAAATCGAAAATCAAATAAAAATATAGAAAATAAAAAAATAAGTAAACAAATAAAAAACTAATAAAAGGTAATCCAAATAAATAAAATAACAAATAACAAATCGCCGCGGCTAAAATAACCGTTAGAAATAATAAAAATAAGCATAAATAAGGAAAAACAAGTAAAAATAATCAATCCAAATAAATAAATTGAAACTGTTCACCCACCAAAATAACAGAATGGAATACGGCCAGCAATCTAAACATTAGACGAATAAGTAGCTTTAATGATCTTCCCAGACCAAAACAAACTCTTAAATAAGCGACATAAGCAAATACCCCCAAAAACGAAAACAATACAAAATGAAAATGAAAAGCAAGTAAAATAAATTAACCCAAACAAATAAATAAATAAACAAACAAGCCACTCCCTCAAAAAACAACCGCCTGAATAGATTACCCACAGTGCACCAGTGAACCATATATATAAATAACCGAGGAAATATCCAGCATTCCCGGCCTGACGATTGCGTCCGGCATGAAACCGTCTTGGATGACAATATAGAAAAATTCTATGAAACGCTTTGATATATATATATATATATATATATATATATATATATATATATATATATATATATACACGCACACTACCGATCAAAATTTTGCGACTATACTGAATTGTTTTCTAAAAAAACATAAAAAAATTATTTTTAGATATATAAATTCATCTATTGGATATATATGCAAACCCTTATATAAAATTCAATCAAAGCATTATAAATTTATTGGCATAGCCTTTGGAAATTTTGTTCCAACATGATGCACTTTCTAAACTGTAGAGCAGAAATTTACACATATTTCAACTCCACTGCTTGATAAAGGCTCAATTCCATTGAGATTAATGAGTGATTAAAATTAATTTTAAACCGTTAAAATGCCAAGAACTAAACAGATTCGTACTGCAAAAAGAGCCCAAGTGCCAATTCTTTCTATAGAAATGTATTACAGATATAAAAAATGCTATGCATTATTGTTTTCAGGGACAGGTAGAAATCGGCGCAAATGCCGACAGAAAAAGATTTGTGAGGACCAGAGCAACATCTATTCCGGAGGATAAACATTGGTCGTGTCTAGCAAAAAGAACAGAAGAAACCAACTCTCCAGCTACCTGCAGAATTTCATTCTACACGTCAACATGTTATGCCTGTTAAGAGAAGACTTCTTTCTGTTGTGTTTAAAGAATGTTTAACAGTTAAGTAACCTCTATTAAAAAAGGGCAATAAGTTGAAAAGACTAAAATGGACAAAATACCCCACAAGGATTGGAAAAATTCACTCCTTCCGAACAAATGAATGAAAATTGCATTGTGCCACCTGTTAAACATAGTGGTGTTGGTGTAATGGGGTTGTTTTGAAATTGAGATTTCTGGAGACTTTTTGTAGATTAAAAGCATTATGCGAATGGAAAGGTATCAGTCTATACTAGAGCGTCATGATATTCCTTCTAGCTACTGCATTATGAGACATCATTTTGTTATGCAACATAATAATAATCCTAAACACAGATTAAAACTGTGTACAAATGATCTAAAGTCAAAGAAAGAATTTTCCTTGTCCCCATCAGTCTCCAGATTTTTCACCAACTGAACTCGTCTGGGACGAAATTGAGCGTAAGCTTCGAAGGGAACTGCCTAAAAATAAGCAAGTGTTGTTTGCACACTGCTTGGGAATTAATTCAACCAACATACTTCTACAAGTTACTAGAAAGGATGCCTAAAATATATTACGTTTCATCTTTCAAAAGGACTTCGTCAAACTAACATAATATACTTATTGATTGAATCATATATATATATATATATATATATATATATATATATATATATATATATATATATATATATGGGAGAAGGATCTAAAATTCCACAGTAGACATGCGTACACGTTCATGCTACATACATATTTCAACATTTTTACAAATCTCCTGTCCTCACAGTGTGGAACATTTAAAAACGATAGTGAAAAAGTCAATCTATCTATCCTCTCTCTATCTGTGTGTGTATATATATATATATATATATATATATATATATATATATATATATATATATATATATATAAGGAGAGAGAGATGGATTAAACATATATTTTAGCATATTCTTAATATCAGAGAGCGTACGTAAATACTCAATCTTCAGGCCTGCAGACTGCGTTGAGACAGGCATTTTCTCCTTGGTGTTGATCTCAGTGCTCACTCTTATATATATATATATATATATATATATATATATATATATATATATATATATATATATATGTGTGTGTGTGTGTGTGTGTGTATAATCCCTTAATGCTTACCATATTATCATACTTTACAACCGAATCTAATAACACAAATAGGAAACTAGCGTTATTTCTGTTATTTCTGTCCGAGGAAAATGCCTTCCAAGTAGCAGCAGCTTGCTTCGAAATAAATTATTTATCTGATGAATTTGCCTCAGTAGATGATCGACTTTCGGTAACTGAAAAACAGACATATGCCCTGGCGTACTTAGAGGATATTCTTAAATCTGAGTTTTAAATTCGAGATGCCTATGCATTTATTTCCGATGATTTCTATAATTTTGACACCACTTGTAGGTACCCAATTGCCCGAGGCAACAACGTTTTCCCCTTATAGCCATATTAAAAACACATTTTGGCAAATATATTGAATTCTGTTTCTATGGCAACTACCAAACAAGGCATTAAATCCAGCCAGAAAGAATTCTAACAGAGAATATGTCGTTTAATAGGATCGGGTTTTCTGCACAAATCACAAAATGAATTGAATTAATATAAATTCAGAAACTAGAAATATATTTCAGTCTGGAATGTTTCATGAAAACCATAGATTCTTAAAAGACTGAAAATATTATTTCTTTACTGGGAAAGAAGCAAACTTGTAACATGGAATTCACCAGAATCAAGGCAATAAAGCCTTGATTCTGGTGAAATGCATCTGATAAAAGCATATAATAATGATAATAAATCATTATATGGTTTGATATTCAGACTAAAATCCTCACCTTTCTTTTTTATACTAGCAAATTCTTACACATGTCAAAGCCCTATGTTTTTATACCAGGGAAAGAAACCGACAAGGGTCACAAAAATGACAAGAACACATAATGGTAAGTATTATGCCATTTGAAATGTAATCAAATTGTGTGTAACGATGGAGTGGAATTTCTTTTCGAAAGTAGAAATATAAGGAAAATCTGCTTAGAAATTAAGTGAATAATGAAAGTAAATTTACCAGCCGTGATGAACGGATGAAAAACAAAAATTAAGATTAATGGAAAGAGTAAGGCCAAGGATATCTGGCAGATTGAAATAGGTCAACATGGATCAGAAAATAACAAGAATAATAATAATAATAAAAATAACAACATTAATCATTGACACCATAAATCTAATGCGTAGAGACGCGATAATTGAAAACAAAAGCCGACACGACGTCTACAGATATGTGAAGAGCGACACTTTCAACAGAAAAAAAATTAGATTGTTCAAAATACACTGGCTAATTTTGTTCCGATTCTATTAGCCAAACCCGAACATATAGAGACATATATATGTAAAAGAACAATATGAATAAAGAGAAAAGTAAACATTATCTTAGCCGGCGCGTTTATTAGATATTAAATTAGGTTGATTCGCATCCCATATAATTTACATAGACTTTTCAATTAACCTGATGAATATGCTTGATCGTCTCTTAAATTTAAAAATTTTGTAAAACTATCATTTTTACTTTTTGTTTATAATTCCTTGCCACAAAAGAAAATCTTCACATTTAGAGAACGAAACGCGTTGGCTAATATAAGTTTTCCTTTTGTCTTTATTTACACACAACACACTCACATGCACACACACACACACACACACACACACACACACATCTATTCAGCTTTTTTCATATATCTGTATATAGAAGTAGACGTTGAAGTCAATACACAGTGACGAGATGCTTAAACCCAATCTACTAATTTTCCTAAACGCAATAATATTATTCTAACGGTTACTGGTTGGTTATTAATTGTTTTAAATGTTTCAAATTCTTCTAGAGACTTTTGAGTAGAAAGAATTGGGGATCCAAATGCAGTTATTTGTAACTATTTCAATGTTGTTTGTGAGTGAAATTGAGTAGACAGAACCCTTGGTGGGGGCGTCGATGGCTGTGCGAGCAGGGAGTCATCGTGACCGAGGGTTTGAGAGTGCTGGTCTTGTACAGATTAAACGTTAGATAACTAGCTCACTCTGTTCATATCTAGCAAGCTAGCACACTCATATTCATATCTATTTATCCATCTCACTCTATTCATATCTATCTATCTATCTATCTATCTATCTATCTATCTATCTATCTATCTATCTATCTCACTTTATTCATATCTATCTCACTATTCATAGCTATTTCAGTGTTGTTTGTTAACATTTTATTCATTGTTTATTATAGAGTAATTTATTATTTGTTGTTGACGGTTATTATTACTTTTGCTGGTGTTTATGTGTGTATTCGTAGCTGGTTAATTTGTTTATTATTTACTTAATATGTTTACTCATATCTATCTATCTATCTATCTATCTATCTATCTATCTGTCTGCCTGCTTGTCTCAGGCCCTAGCTATTTCTTTTAAATTTTTATTTTTCTTCCTTTTTTCGCCACGTGGTGCCTTCAGGAGTATATAATCAGTCTATATTAGAAATATCATCTACACTAATATCATTTAGAGGTGGAAAACGTTCTTTTCCCTGTGGAAATAAGCCATATTTGTGCGGTGTATATTCTACTTTTGTGTGCTATGTCCCTTCATAACATAGGCGATCGTGGCCCTCCACCTCCTCCACTCCCTTGTAAAAAGTTTCATCTTTTTATTATTTCTACAAGACCATGTTCTGTTATCCAATTGCTTAAGCTTATTAAGTACGCCATGTGTTGCTTTCCCCTGTCCCTCTTGCTCTCTATCCGTCTTATGAGTATCATATTTTCCAAGCCATTCTTCTCCATTACGTGACGCTGAAAATTCAGTTGCCTCTTTCTGATGTTAAATATAAGTTTCCTTTTTCTTTCCATTCTCTTCAAAACCTCGTTGTTACTCACATGTTATGTTCAGTCCATTGTATCCTCAGTATCCTTCTGTAGAACCACATTTGTTTACTCGTATCTATCTCTCTACCTATCTATCTATCTATCTATCTATCTCTATCTATCTCTCTCTCTCTCTATATATATATATATATATATATATATATATATATATATATATAATTTTTTTTTACTCGTTAGAAATTATCATCTGCTGTCCTGTTGCCCCAGTCTTTAAGAACTTAGATGAATCGTCCCACCCTTCCAGCTATCAAGGACCTCTTTTGGTAAACTACTAGAGAACCTAATCAACGCTGAAATGATTTAAGCATATCGCAAGGCCTTCTTTCAGACAAGCAATATGGATTTTGCTTCTCTAGGTCAACTGCTGGTATACTAACTGTTATATACCTTACTTATGAACACTATTGGTTATGCCCCAGTCCCAATAAATACGTCGGGAAAACATGTCTAAGTAGTCCACGATTAGCAATGATTTACAAACTCACGCCGCAGGCGAGTATAGTATTTTGTTTTGGTTATTCCTCATTCAGTAACCTTTTCTAGATTACAACACTAGCGTATATCAAACTTTAAATAAAAGGACATCTTGAAAGTGTTTGACCGGTTTAGACATAACGGTGTTTATTGTATTTTTCGAACGAATTTTAGATCAGATTTAGTCTTTCTTATTAAATGGACACTCTTTTGGATCATTCTTTTAATAATGCAAGTCTCCCTCAGAACAACTTCTTCAAGGACCTTCTTCATGGCATCAGATCTTGATATCCTTCAGGGGGTCTCAAACGTTTACTCTTGTCTTGATAGTAAGTTAGATCAGTTTGATAAAATCAGTTTGGAAGGTTATCTAAAACAAATGATATTCAGTTTGTTGCTAACCGAGGCAAGACTTGGCATCTTAATATTAACGCCTCAAAAACAAAGCTTAATCATCTGAGAGACCCTTTTTCTGTCTCACATCAGCATAGTAGATGCTAAACTCCAAGATAGTGACTCGTTGCGCCTTCTCGGGTGAACAATCTCGGCTGACATGAAGTGTGAAGATTATATTGAATCCATTGTTCGGTCAGCAGCTTAGAAAGGTGGTTCACTTTGTCGTGCTAGACAATTTTTCCTTCTAGAATTATTTCACATATTTATAAATCTGCAATTTATCCATGCTTTGAATATTGCTGCCACATGTGTTTCGGTTCGGTTAGAGATTCTTGATAAAATCCTCATAAGAATCGGCAATATTATTAGTCCTGACCTGACACCACAACTTCAACCACTTTCCCACCGCCATAATGTACCTTTCTTGTACATTTGCTATAAATAATATCATGCTAACTGATTGTTTGGATTAACTCTTCATTATGGTACCTAGACTATGAATTTAAGCGCAGTGATATTTTGGGGAAAAGGTCTCATCAATTCACATTTGAAATGGCCAGATTTAACTGTAAGTTCTATGTTGAAAGTTTCTTTCTCGCACTTCTCCCTTGTGGAACGGTCTCCCGGTTCCATGCTTTCTTGATCTTGATCTTTGATCTTGAAAAATTTATTTGTCTTCCTCAAGCCTCTTCTATTGTTCTCGCTCCTTTTTTTTTTTCTCTTTTTTCTTATGCTTTTACGTTCAGCAACCCATTGTGTCTTCTTGGCTTTACTGCCTTGCATAGGATGATATGATTAAAAAATTTATATATATATATATATATATATATATATATATATATATATATATATATATATGTGTGTGTGTGTGTGTGTGTGTAACAGGCAGCCACTTTCTGGTTTCGTTGGATGTGATTAGGTATTTTTTTTTATGTCACCATTATTTTTCTTACGTACAATTTTGTCTTACATGCTAACCTGCAGATGTTCTCGGCAGAATGCTTTACTTATAGTATTTTTTTTTTTTTTTTGTATCCGTATGTATATTTTTTTTATTTCTAGTGGCGAGGGCATGCGCGCGGATCTATGGGTGTACAGTTTGAAAAAAATCTACAACTGTTTTATTCTGTTTTTTCTTTGTTTTTCTTGTTTAGCTGACAACCGCCTTTAGACACAGAAAAGAACTCTTAAGCACAAATTTACATTGAATGAAATGGCAAGCAAATCAAAGACACAAGTCTAATATTTTATCGATTCTATGAAGATTGTTCTCAAACGAGAAAATATTCAACGAACATACTGTTTGGCGGCGGAACATTAGCAATGAACCGTTATAGCTCAGGCCTTGTTTTATCTCTATCTTCTCTCTCTCTCTCTCTCTCTCTCTCTCTCTCTATCTATCTATCTACCTTCTTCTTTATGTGCAGCAATTTCTAAACATTCTATCACGTTCTCTAACCCTCTCTCTTTCTTTCTATCTCGTTTTCTTTTCAAACGGACATTCTTTTTTCGAATTTGAATGTCTTGGCTGAAACTGACTTTAGGTGTCTGAAATAGAGTATTTTACGTGATGGAATTAAAGACATTTTCTAAGCAGATCTAAAGAAGGAATTAATTGGAGTGTAAAAGAAAAAGAATATAATCACTGAAAAAATGAGAGCTTAAAAGTAGCGAAGCAACAATTTCTAAAACATCATTCTATCACGTTATCTAACCTTCTCTTTCTCTCTTTTCAATCGATCTTTATTTCTTACGTTCTCTATTTCTCACCGTCTTTTTTTCTCCGTTTCTCTCTCTCTCTCGTTCTCTCGATCACTATTTCTCTGTTTCTTTCTCTCCCTCTTTTGATTTCTCTTTTTCTCTATCGCATTTTTTCGCTTTCGATTGCTCTGTCGATATTTTCTCTCTGTCTCCCTCTCTCTTATTCTATGTTCTTATCTCTCGCTTTCCCTCTCTATCATTTTGACTGACTCTCTCTCTCTCTCTCTCTCTCTCTCTCTCTCTCTCTCTCTCTCTCTCTCTCTCTCTTTTTTTAACCTGTCTATATTTATGTACTTAAATATTTTCAGACAATTTAACAGGGAGAAAGCAATTCATGGTTCTCCACAATTTCCTGCCAATTTTAGTTCTTAATATTTTTTTTCTTTTTGCTTGTTGTCATTTAGACTTCATTGACTCAAGAGACTGGTAAACGCAACTGGTTTTTATGCCTATACCTTACACACATCTGAACACTTCTAATGCTGTTGAAAGCCACTTCACATTTATACACCGGTTCCCAGAGTTAAGCAAAGTTGATACTGATCAGTACTTACATGCGTAATGGCTTGAGAAAACCAGGTATTGTAAGTTTGGAAGTGCGGGTGGTGCAATGGATAATGGTTCAGAATTGTTAAGCAGAGGGCCGGGTTCTAATTCACATTGGGTTCGTATTATTCACTTACACGAAAATACTCATGATAAAGTTATAAATCCAACTATTCATCTTGAATTAATGGGTTAATTACTACGGCATTATTATCACCCAAAAACAAAATCATTCTTACAATCTAAAAATATTTCCTAGCTTTAAATAACCTGCAGATGTGTTGATAAGCCGTAAAAAAATTAATTAATCAATCAACTTCTTGTGATTTTTCGCTTCTTCGTCTTCTACTCACTTCGGGGTTTTGGCGATCATGGCTCTCCCCAATTCCCTGTCCTTTGTAGCTCTTAATAAATTTCGTCATTTGTTTATCTCTCATAAACCATGTAATTTACACCGCCATCCATTTACTCAAATTCACTAAGTATGTCTACGTTTTTTTCTTCTGCCCCTCTGGCCACTAAAATGTCCTGTGATTATTGGATTTTCCAATCACACTCTCCTCATTATGTGCTGTAGAAACTTCAACTTTATTTTCTTGGTGTTTAGTATAAGATTTTTTTGTTTCCATTTTATCAAAAACTTCATCGTTGCTCAAATAATCGGTCCATCTTTACACAGAACCACATTTCTGTTGTTTCAAACATTTTCTTCAATTTTGAGAATATTCTACATTATTCACTGCCACATAGGAAGATAGATATCACATAACTATTCAGTACTTCAATGAACTGATGTTGTATATGAGGTCATTTTTTCATTTGCAAAGTTTCTCCCTAATAATCTAATAACAACCATTCGAACAACTCAGGCAGTCGTTAAACAATTTCTACATTTTGGCACTGATTAAGTATATAACGCAAGAAAGAAAGCTTTTACAGAATTCCGAGAATTAAAAGCGGAAATAATATTCTTGATGAAACAAGTCCCATAATACTACCTAACAACTCAATAACGACTCCAACTGTAAAGAATTTATCTAAACTTAATTAAAATCCATATATATATATAGATATAGATATAGATCGGACCAGACTGACTATATATATATATATATATATATATATATATATATATATATATATATATATATATATATATCAGTCAGTCTGATCCGATATATATATATATATATATATAAACGGACTGAATGGTATATATATATATATATATATATATATATATATATATATATATATATATCAGTCTGTTCAGTTATATCTATGTATTTATCTATCTATCTATCTATATATATATATATATATATATATATATATATAGATATCAGTTTTGTTCACAATTATCTATCTTGCAACTGTATCAATCTTCGTGCAATCGATCGTTAGGATACAAACCCATTCTAATGAGTTTCATTCCCACTAGGTGTCTCATGACTGCGATATTATACAAAACAACGCTCTATATATAATTCTTGATATGACAATTTATAAACATTTGAATTGAAAAAATTTTTTAAAAATTATTATTTTTTTTACAAATAAACTTTCTTTATCAATACATTAGCTCAACAGAAAACTAATTTAATGGCTAAATATTTTGAGAAACGAAATGTGAATATTTAAATAATCATATAAAATAAATTCACAATTACACAAAAGTGATAAAGACAATGATACGTCTACTCACCAGACTTATCCACCCTTTAGAGCGAAGTAATACTGAATGAACTAGTCATCCTACCAGGATTTATTATAAGCGGACACAATGCTGACAACATAAGATATGTAGTTGACAGTGATTGCAGTGAAAGGAACAGCCCAAAAGTCGAACTTCGAAGTGGAGGTTCCAAAATCAGCAAGTGCAAAAAGTTTTTAAAAGAGGACCGAAGTTGTGACACCGAAATCTTAAGATAGCAAACGATGCCTTCCAAAAATCAAGCTAATTATAAAGAAACATAATACTTTCATTCAAAACAAAGAAAAATTGAAAAAAAAAATGAATTGTTATGCAATAACCATTTCACTCATATGGCAGTGAATGCTGTACAATCCTCTCACAAATGATGAAGCGACTTAAAGCAACAGAGTTGTGAATCCACAGAAGAATGCTGAGAATATCCTCAACTAAATCTGAAAGATGAGGTTTTTAAGGAAAACGCAAATAAACAAGAAGCTATAATTTAGGACCAGAAATAAACAATTGAAATTACTATAATGCATAATGAAAAAAGAGGACTTGGAGAATTTGACACTCAGGGGAAATATTGACAGCAAAAGACACTAAAGAAAACAACGAGAAGCTTACTGAGTGTGAAAGAATTTGTGTAAAAAAGAAAAAAAAGTTTTTAAGGAAAAATAGGACAGAAATAAAGAAAACGGAAGATAACGATTGATATTACATTTAAATTTCTGAAGATTAAATTGACTGGGAAACAAGAAACCTGAAGATAGTTCCACAGTACGTACTTCAGGTTTAATGTCATTAAATTTGTGTTGATTAGATCTCTTATTGTTTTTGAAGTCGTTGGAACAAATTTAATTTTAAGACATGATAATCTCTTTTCAAGTGCATCCATTATATAGTTGGTAGGTGGAATTCTGCGCGCAGTTTTATCGATATTGTGTTACTTTCTTTTATGTTTTATGGATTTTGTAAGCTTTTCTCTTCACTTTATATTTAAAATAATTCAGTTATTGGAAGCGTTTAAAAAACTTTGTATTTTTCTTCACCGTATAAATATTGAAGGATACAAAATCTAATTGCTATTAAGAGGAAAGCCTACGATCTTTCTGAACTTGATTTTATCGTTATGGTGTGTGTCGAAGTTTATGAAATCATTTTATATTAGATATTTCTATAGATTCTTATCAGAACGGTCACAGACAATATCAAGGAAAGATGATGCATTTTGGGCTTTCTGTTTCATAAGTAAATTCAATTGTATGTTCGATGTTGTGTATCTTATTTGCAATATAATATTATATCGTTTTACGGAAGCTATTTTTACAATGACGTTCACTCTGTATAAGGCACAAAATTTGCTCGAAGTCGAGGGTTACAGAGTAAAAGACACTGTTTCCGTGAGCAAGGCTGACGCTAACCATTAGAAGTGCCACCTGTTTCGTCTTATCGTGCTAACGTTTCCTGCTTATATGAAGTAGAAAGATGATACTGAATCAATTTCTAATTTTCCTGCTTTTCGGCGAAATTTTACAGAGTTATATGTCTAGCATTCGGCCATGCTTTTAATATTGTAGTCATATCTGGTCTGCTTACCCTACTAATTATTCAGAAATCCTTGATAAAATACAAAGAAGAATTTGCAATGTCATTAGCTGGCATCTCGACTACAGTCAACTTCCCACCTCTGTAATGTTGCTTTCTTGTGCCCTTTCTATAAATAATTTCATGGTAATTTATCTTATGAACGTCCCTCTAGAGAAACCTAGACTATGAATTTAGCGCAGTAATAGATTGGTGGCAAGATGTCATCATTTTACAGTTGAAATGGTTAGATGTAAGCGTAATTTTTATGATAAAAGTTTACTTTCCCGTACTAATCGCTTGTGGAAGAATCTCCCGGCTACTTGCTTTCGAGACAAGTTTGATCTTCAAATATTTCATTTTTATTTTATACTACATTATTTAGTTTCAGACTTTGACAAAAATAAGAATAGTGATATATTGAAGGAAAAAGAGACAAAGAAAAACAACGCATAACCTACCAAGAGAGCTTGAGTAAATAGATGAGAGTGCAGAGATTAGGGGAGATGAGAAAAAGACAAAATTTATTAAGAGCTGCAAAGGAGAGCCATGATCGCCTAGGCCCTGAATGGAAATGGTACATAAAGAAGAAGATCTATTAGGGCAGATTGAAGGCAAAAGGGATAGAGGGAAACAACGCATAACCTACTTAGTGAGCTTGAGTAAATGGATGTCGGAACAAGGTTTAGGAGAGATAACAAAAAGACATAATTTATTAAGAGCTACAAAGGAGAAGAAATTGTGGAGAGTCGTAATCACCAACGGTCTGAAGGAACATGGCATTTAGAAGTAAAAGTAGAAGAAAAAGAAATAGAAGAAGTACATAATGTTATCTTATTTTTATTATTTCTTTATTTTTTTGATAATGAAGAAATATGAAATGATTTCTTCAGAATTCAGCAAAACATGAACTAGAAACTTATGGTAATTTTTATGATGTGATTTTTCAGTCTCTCGTAGTAATAGATATAAGTTTTCAGCGCTAATTCATATTATATCCAAAGATGACTTGAGCTCTATTCTGCGTTGGCAGTTTATAGCGAACCCACCTTCCCTATGATGATTTCTGTCTAAATTACTTCAGCTGTGCTTTAATGCTGCAGTGTTGATTTCCCACTGATGTGTGGTTGTTTGATTTGCACCTCACTCAGCATTTGCTTTCAAAATAGATTTGTCTTTCAGAGATAGCCGATCAGAAAAAAAAAAAACTATTTGCTGTAATATTAACTTGGTTTTTGTATTAGCAGAAACATTAGCAAATATTATTAATTTCTGTTGTAAAACGACTTTGACAAGCTTGCTGTGTTATTAATGAATGCCGACTCTAATGGTTTCTTTAGTATTCACTAATAAATAATGGACGCTATCTGTCATGTTCCGCCAATGGCATAGGTGAATCTTTTGTGGGTGAAGTTCTGGTTTTAGTTTTTGCGTCGGTTTGTAATAAAGTGAAAACCACGGTTACATCTTTTTGTAGTTTTTCTTAATATACAGAATCTATACATTATCTACTGTCAGAATCCGTTGAATCTGTCCTATAAAATGGCTGAATATTACGCTCGAATTTTTAATGGAAGTGTTGTTTTATTATCGATGCACTGATTCAACTGTCGAATTCCTTGTTGCTCGTTAGCCAGAATTATTTGTTTTCCATTTCAAGATTTATTAGAATGATCACAAGATCTCTTCATACATATGCTAAGTTTTTTTCTAAAATTACTCTACAAAAATATACGTTTATTGTAGCAAAATTTGCCTTTCAAAACTAAACAAAGTGTGAAGAAATAGGAATATTTCGTAAAGAAGAAATATTATGGGTAAGTATTTATGCAATATCAATTCTCCTATATGGTAGTGAATGGAGGAGACCTGGTTTTACAGGGTGCGGGAATTATTCATAGATTATCAATTTTTTGAGTTAATTAAAGGCGAAACATTTTTGGAGTTTTTGTAAGTGTATATTGCATTAACAATTTTTGAAGATAAAATTATTTTTTCTATATAGACGTCTAAGTATTAAACCCATACATGAGGGGAGGAGGGTTCACACCTTTCCAAAGGGTACATGTAATGCACCCGATTGAATCTGAAACAGACAGTTGAAACTTCTGGAATACTTAGAATAAGAAAGATAGAGTTGAAACCTCTAAGACACTTAGAATAAAAACAAAGGCAGTTGAAACTATATTCCCAAACGATCTTCCCAGGTTTTTTGAATTCAGAGTTGTCCTTATCTTAAACCTTTCGTCATCGAAGGCGATAGAACACCGTCTGTCCTGCTATTTATCCGTAGCTAGGGGAGAATATATATATATATATATATATATATATATATATATATATATATATATATATATATATTAGTAGTATTAAATATAGTGTGGTACACTTTTACATTCCATGAATTGTCTCAGAAGCATTAACCTAACCCCGCTATGTTACCGTTATCTCGAATTCTATGTATCAACAGAATATCATTAGTTGAATTTGTCCCTTCTTATTTTATCTCACCACCCTCCCCCCACTTTCTCAACGTTTAATTCCTTTTCTTAGCCCTTTTCCATGATTTCTCTTCTCTCTCTCGCTGTTACTAATCACTTAAATTCCTTTCTTTCACCACATGTAAATTCTTTTTTACTTTTTATTAGAAAGTTTCCAATGACGGAAGTGGAAGATGTGCTTCGTTAAATGCGTTTTGAAATAAAATATTTTAGTAGCATCGTGATTTTCCACCTGATGAAACATTAGATTTTTTTAACGTTGAAACTAATATACAGTTTTGTAGTGAGTATGTGCATGTTCTAGTGTAACACTGCATAATAAATAAATATTTATTTATTTACTTTTGTATTGAGCTCTGTTTTAAATTAATGTTTGAACGCTGATATCTTAATCTTCCTTCTTTTACATTTGGACACACACACACACACACATATATATATATATATATATATATATATATATATAGGTCACGAAAGAAAGAGAGAGAGAGAGAGAGACGAGTATCCAGTAATTTAGGAAAGGGAGAGGCGATAGGCACACGCACCATCATCATCTCTAGTCGTAGATGCAGCCCTGAACATTTATAATTTCGAAGAAATCTATACGAGTGTCAATGTAGTAATTATGAAATTGTCTTTCCACTTTCGTCATCTTTGGTTAACGATCTCTCGTTAACATCGCATATTTCAATGCTTGATTCACTTAGTCGAGCATTTGCGCACATTAAACACATTAAACACCATGGACATTTTCCAACAATCATATTTTATGGAAATTATACAACATAATCCCTGGGACCTCTGCAATATCAAGGTCATAGACTGTATAGTGCTTTATATTATATAGTGTTTTAAATATTTTATAACGATTTCACAGCGCATACGAGAACACGACTCGTTCGTAATATATTATATAATGTTTTATATAGTGTTTTATAATTATATAGTGTATTATATTTTATACCAATCTCCGATCATATGAAGGAACGCGTTTGATACTTTCAATATTATATAGTGTTTTATAATACTTTTTGTTTGATAATTATATAGCGTTTTATATTATATAGTTTATATTTACTTCATAGCACGCATAATAATACAACAAATGTTTTTCGTATAATATAATGTTTTAGTATAGAACGTGTTTTATAATAATATATTGTTTTATATTTTCTATTTAATATCTACTTAGCACTCGTGAATAAACGGCTTATGCTTTTAATATTATGTAGTGTTTTATAATTATAGAGATTTTGATAATCATATTGTGTTTTATATTGTCTATTTTATACTTAGCTTTTCTTTGTTTGCGATTCTGCAGCGCCAGTTCTCAATGTGCAAAGAAGGATAATCTTTGCCAAGATCCTCTGAATTTAGTCACTCAAAGCCTTTTTTCACCATTGATTTTCGAGAGCGGTCCTATGACAGTTTAGCGCCATGCATTACATCCACATGAAAGTCGCGATCCGATGAGGCTATTTAAGAACATGAGTCGAATTTTCAGGTTGATGTTTTGTAGCCATTTGCGTTGTTGGGCAACTATACAGGGACTACAGGGAAGGGCCACTTCTGGCGCAACCTATTCTATGTTAAATTTACCCTTCTCCTATCCTTAATTTGTTATAACTGATACATTAATCGAGTTATCTGACGTGTTTAATATTTACTAATTCTACATTCTGAAGTTTTATTCGTGGATTTGGTTTAGGTACCATCACTGTTGCATTCCAATTCTTGATCATAGTTTCTGTTTTGGAAGGGTTTATCTTGAATCCTATTTCTTGGAACACTTAATAGAGGATGTTGATTTTCTTTTTAAGATGTTTTAATTATCTAGAGTTCCATAATTCCATAATAGTGTTTTACATTATATCTTATATAACTAATTCGTATCACATGCAAGAACAGGCTTGTTGAATTTTATATAGTGTTTTATAATTATACCGTGTTATACATTATACATTTTTGATGTGGGGCCAAAGTTGGGACCACAGAAGTAAAACACGGAACACGGATTAGATGTAAGAAAGATATATTAACAACAGGTTACAGAGATAGTGTAAGCTGAGATTACTATGTCACCAGTGTGACTGTGTAATTCTCTAGAGTGCTATGTCGCCTACTTAATATAGGCCTGGAAGAGTCTATTGTGAAGGTAGTTTCCGGTCTCTCAATACCCCCCTTCCAAGTTTTCTTTTTTGAAAAGGAGAGAAAAATAAAACTGTTAATAGTTTTTCCTCTTGGGATTTACGTCGAGCGGTTGAGTAAATTTCCTTTTTCCTTCCTGAGCGTCGCACTTCAGGAGAGACTTGGGGCATGTCGAGATCGAACTAGAGATCTTGATGCGTGAGCCACAGCTTTTCGCAAACCATCTGGCAGTTTATGTAAAATGCAAGCGCCTATGCCGTACGAGCTTGCATCACTTGCGACTATGATGTCGAGACTAGGGTCGTAAATGTGAGGGAGAGGTCTGAAGTAAGAGTTTTCTTGATCTTCTCGAATGCGTCTTGGCATTCCGGGGTCCATGACCATGGTTTATCCTTTTTTAAGAGATGGTTGACAGGCCCTCTTAAATTTTGCATGTTCTTAATGACCCCTTGGTAAAAGTTAGCTAGGCCGCAGAAGCTTTGTAACGCTTGAACGTTATCTGGGGCCGGCATGTTTCTGATCGTGTTGGCTCGTATTTGATTGGACTTCTTTTTTACATAGACTGTAGATGCTTGCCCACTCGCTGAAATCTGTTGTTGAGAGAATATCTGCTTGTTCGAGTCTATCTAACTCTTTATTGATTTGCTCTAGAGCAGCGAAAGGGACATTCCGTTTCTTTTTGAATACCTTGCACCGTCCTTCACCTTGAACTTAGCTTTCATTTTAGTACATTTCCCAAGGCCGCCAGAAAAAACTGGGGAAATTGTTGTTTGAGTTCCTTTTATATTTACCAAATTGGACGTTGTACTTTGTATCTTGCGACAAAATGTACTCATTGGGCAATCCCTAAAGATTGAATTTTTCTATCCAATTAGTTCCAAATAAGTTGTCTGAAGATTTTAATACATAGGCTTTGAGTTTTTTGGCAACTCCATTTAGTGTTACTGTAACTATTACCTCGCCTAAAATGTTAATCTTTTCGCCAGTTACGGATTTTGCTGTTTTATCCGTTTTTAATAAGGTCGGCTTGTTCAATTTTCGCCATGTACGCCAGTTAATGGTTGAAATATCAGAACCCGAGTCAAGCTGAAATGTAATGGACTTATTGAAAATATCCACTGCTACATATTTTCTTAAATTCCTATCAACAATATTGTCAGATTACCTAATTTTATTTTTGGCTTTTCTCGTTCTGTTGACGTACCAGCACGAAGTAAGCGTATAACCACTTTTATTGCAATTTTTGCAATATTTTTTGTTCTTAGATGGACAGAATTTAATCCAATGCCATTTACAACAATGGTAAGATGGTCCGGGCGGTTTCTTTAACTTATTTGGGTTTTGGTTACTGCGTAATTTAGGACATGAGATTTGCCTTTTGTCTTTTGAGGGGAATAGGAGGTAGACTTACTTCTGATTTTATTAATCTGAGTCACACCTGATTCCTCGATAGTGTTTGAGTCACGCTTTACAGATATTACTTTTGACAGTCCTCTGCCAGTTTTTGGAGCGTCAATCCTTGTTCGTTCTCAAGCTTGGTCAGTACCGGTCGTCTGACTTCGGCGTCTTCTGCTGATACTAGACCTTGTGCGAAAACTAAGCGCTTGAAATCATCGGCAGTCAGTTCAGCTAGTTTAAAATCATTACAGAGCTTGTTTACGATGCTGCAAACGTTAGAAAATCTTGCTGGTTGTCTTTGACTGTGTTCAGATATTTCCAACGTTTGTAGAACAAGGTTGTGTTAGACCCAAATAGTTCCGAAAGAAGATTAATAGTCTCTGAAAAATCCAAGTCAGCCGTTTTCTTGGGTAGTATGAAGTCTACGAACCTACTATGTTCTGTAGTTCCCAGTTTTCTCAATAGTAAACGTAACTTTTTTTTATTGGGCCATTGTTCACAGTCTACGTTGAAAATATCTTCGTAGCGCTTGTAAAAAGCGTCGAACGTTTTGTCGTCCTCTGGTACCTATTCAAAGGTTTCCATTGAATTGTAGATTATACTCTGGGAGAATATTGTATCTTTTTCAGAGTTTGAGCCTTTTAATGCATTTACGAGTAATTCTTTAAGTTGTTTCTGTTGTAGTTCAGCATTCTGAAGCGTAATTGAAATTCCATTTGTTGTTTATGCAAATCGAAAAATAGTTGTTGTTGTCTTTCTTCTGATTTTTGTTGCTGGTCCAAATTTAGTTTTAACATTTGGGCAACTACTTTTTGCAAATCTTCCATGTTTAAAAAATGACAGCGCTTTTTTTTTGCTTTGAAACACGTGTACTAAGAGGAGGTACACAAAAAAAAAATCCCAGTTTTTTTTGTTCCTTTTTTTTTTTTCTTTTACAGAAAAAAAAATATGGACGAACAATTAGTTAAACAAAACTAATTATGCGTTTAGCTTTTTTTTCCCGTGGTTCCGTTAATTTTGACGCAATTGAATAAATTTCACCAAACTTATGATTTTTTTTTTTTTTAGAAAGGTACAAAAAAAAAGAAAACTCACCTCAGTGAATTTGAGGGGAGAATAATTTTATGCACGAGTTCAACTCAGTTACATAAAAAAATTTTCGATAGTTTTTTTCGAAAACTTGAGTACAATTTTAGTACAACTGTTTTTTTTTTTTCTGTGGGTGTGGGTGTATAGAAATCGTTCCCGTATTGGACAGACTTTAATATTCCGTAGATGTCGAATCGCTAGTTCGTCAATGGTGTTTGGTATTGAATATATGTAGACGCTGGGTGTTTAGCTTTTAAATCGCAATGTTTAATATTAGTTTAATTTCACGTTCAACACTGCTGTGGGAACGTGTGTATTTTTCGAGTACTGTCGCTATTGATATGGTGCGAACGAAATTCTCGAATCTTTCTGTCGCCACTGTTGTGGGGCTGGCAAAGTATTGCGGTTTTTTGACGTGAATTCTTCGTCGACCCAGATGTGGGATTGGTAAGGTATTTAGATTTCGCCGTGGTGCGTTTCTCGAATCCTTCGTCGCCACTGATGTGGGGCCAAAGTTGGGACAACAGAAGTAAAACACGGAATACGGATTAGATGTAAGAAAGATATATTAACAACAGGTTACAGAGATAGTGTAATTGGAGCTTACTATAACACTCAGTGTGACTCTCCAGAGTGCTATGTCGCCTACTTAATATAGGCTTGGAAGAGTCTATTGTGTAGGTAGTTTCCGGTCTCACAATAATTTTATAGCCACTTCCTACCGTGCGTGAGAACATTCTTATCACAATTTTGACGAGTTCCATTTCCAGCTTGTTAGAAGTCCTCTTTTGCAGTCCCTCGTTTTTAGAGAACCTTCTGACCCCGCTAACTCTCACCCTATTAGTATCCTACTGCTTTTCGGCAAAGTATTGGAGGCTTTTATCAATGCTGAAGTGGTTAAACATCTTACTTCTCACGACCTGTCAAACAATATGGATTCCGTTTGCCCGGTCGACTGCTGATGCGCTTACGGCCATCACTGAATATGTATATCAAGCTCTTGATAATAACGGAAAAGCTCAAGCTGTGGTTCCAGATATATCAAAGCCGTTTAACAGGGTTTGGCATGCTAGTCTTCTACGTAAGCGTCGAGGCTACGATATTACAGGACGCTTGTTTGATTTAATCCAATCATTCCGAGCAAATCGTGAAACGAAGGTCGTTATGAACGGGCTCGATTCCAGATCCATTCACACGAACGCGGGTGTCCTCCAATACTTTGTATTGGGTCCTACGCTGTTTCAGATCTTCATCGATGATCTTCCTGGTGTCATCAGTTTCCAAGTAGGCATTTATGCAGATGGCATTACCATTTACTCCTGTCTCAAAGGTAAATCTGTCAGAGCTGACAAAGTTAACATGGCCGCTGCTCTTGAAAAGAATCTCCAATCAGTGGTTAACTGCAGCAGGAAATGGCTCGTAAATTTTAATGCCTCCCAAACAAAACTACTCTAACTTAACCACCGTAGAGTAAATTCCCTGGCAGCCATCAGTATGGCTGATTCGCGATTCAATGAGAGTGTCTCACTGCGCCTTCTTGGCTTCACGTTTTAAACTGGCTTGAAGTGAAACAACTACATTGAATCAATAGCTGCATCTACTCCAAGAAATATTGTTTCATTCTGTCGTGTCAGATGATTTTTCTCGTCCATTTGGCACATTTACGAATCTACCATTCGTCCGTGCATTGAATACCGTTGCCATATCCGGTCTGGTTCCCTTGCTGTTCATCTCGAAGTTCTTGATAAAATCCAAAGAAGGATCTGCAATGTAATCGATCTTGACTTCAGTCACTTTGTCACCGATCTGGCTTCCCTCTGTATTTTCAACAAATATTTTCATGGTAACTGCACTGACGAGCTTTTACCCTATTGCACCGACTACCTGAATTTAAGCGGGCTACTAGATTGACATCTAGGTTCCACCATTTTACTGTTGAAATAACTAAATGCAACCTCCACTTCTACTCCAACAGTTCTTTTCTCGCACTTCCCAACAGTGGAACACCCACCCGCTTACTTGCTTCCGTGATAATTACAATTTTCAAACATTTTATTGCAACGTCAATCGCCATCTCATGCTGTCTTGAACCCCGTTCATATTTTATCTTTTCTATCTACCGACACCCAGTATTTTCTTTCAGTTTCACTCCCTGTACCCCCCCCCTGTGTACTACTGGTAATAAGATCTGGTTTCGAAACTCACCAAGAATGATTTCCAATGGGGAGAGACTTCTTTATATTACGTTGCAGAGACGATCACATTATATGAAATTAGGCAGGGGAAAATTTTCAGGAATCGTCAGTGGTTGTGCTAGGGTTTGAGCGTACGGGTTAGAGAGTAGTTATAGCACATCTATCATAAAAATTAAAAATCAGGAAATAATAAACTCTATTTTTACAAAACTGAATAGAATCCCACATGAAAATCTCATCAATTTTTAAACCTGGATTAAGATTTGCATTCCTAATTCTAAATAGAAAAGGGGAGGTGCAAACATGACTTTCTATACAGACTTGCAGAAATTTACAATTATTTTTTAATTTTCTTAGTCTTGCCTTAATAAGAAGAAACTTATCAAGTTTTTTGATAATATCTTTAGAATACCTCCGCTTAAAATCTTTAAATAAATTGTTAGAGGTACAAAAACGTAATATTGCAAGGAATAGACACAATTTATTTCTTATAGGCATTCTAAAAATAGAATCCTTCAACTGAACGGTGATCTTATTATTCTTCGTAGAGAATGTTTTACTTGCCTTTCATTTTTTTTTATAGGATTAGGTTCTCTCATTATGTTGGCTCCATTCATTCTAAATGTTTAGGAAAATTAACTAGTGACACACAATCTAAGTTGCAGAACTTAATTAGTAAACGGTTTGGACATGTTGTGGAACCAATTTCAGGAGTTATCGTTACCCTGTCCACTTATGAGCTTTTTGAGCTAGAATCTAATATACTTTCCCATGGCCTTGACTACTGCGTTCCACTTAGGGTTTCTGATTAGGAAAAAAAAATTTTCGGAATTTGAAATGTTATCTTCACAGTTGTGTAGACTTGTGCCTCGATCTTCTGACTCACTTTCCAATCTTAAGGCTACTCTTAACATTTTGGCACATACCTATGCTATAACTCTCGTAACCCTTTCTTAGTCTAAATGGAGTAAACAGCAACGTTCTGTGATCAGTATTTTAAAAGCAAATAATAACTTGGTAATTACTCGTCCTGATAAAGGGGCTGGTATTGTCCTATTGGGCCATACTAATTATGTTTCCAAAATGTAAAGCATTCTTGGTGACAATACAAAATTTCTTCCTCTTGGTCCAGAAGAGACACATAATCGCACAATTCCTTTAGAAATTAAATTTCAAAAGAAGCTTTTATCTTGGGCTAAACGTGGTTTCATATCCCGTAAGGTCACAGATGATATTAGACCTGTTGGGTCTATCCGCCCTCGTTTGTATGGTCTTCCGAAGACTCATGAGGATGATGTACCTCTTCGACCCATTTTGTCCGTGTCATGTTCGTCTCATCATAAAGTTGCTAGTTTTCTTTCAGACCTTCTTCAACCTGTCATTGAGCATTTTAGCTCGTATACTATTAAGGATGGGTTCTTTTTCATTTGGTCAGGTTATACGTGAAACTCCTTCTAAAAATAAATTTGTGTGTACCTTTGATGTATGTTCTTTGTTTACTTGTGTTCCAGTAACGATAAACTATTGATATTTGTTGTGACATGTTATATCGAAGTTGTTTGTCGCCTCCGGATATCCCAGAAAATGTGTTTGTTGAGATTATGCAATTCGCTACTATGTCAGTTGAGTTGAGCTTTAACAATTTTATGTACAGACAGATTGATGGGGTTGCCATGGGCTCCCACCCTGGGTCCTGCTTTGGCCAACATTTTTGTGGGCTTTTATGAGTCGTCCCTCCTCACTTATGACAATGCACGGTCTATGTATACATTTTGTCTTTTTAATAGTGAAGTGGAAGCTGATTACTTTCTCACAGTTATGAACCAACTTCATCCATCTTTGAAATTTACCATCAAAAAGGAGTCTAATTCTTGTCTCTCTTTTCTTGATGACTTTGTGCATCGGACTCCGTCTCAATTTCTTACTTCGGTGTTTCGCAAACTAACGTGTTCTGGTTTGTATACGCGTTGGGACTCATTTGGTCACAAAAAGATTAAAATTAATCTCATCAAGACCTTAACTTATAGGGCCTTGATGATTTACAGTGAACAATATATGGATGATGAATTGGATTTTATCCGCTGCACTCTTTTAAAAAATGGCTATCCTAATGATACTGTTGATAGTGTCATGTGTGATAAGATTATTAATTTTCGAAAGGATAAACAATACTTAGTTCAGAAATGTCCTATTTATCTGTGGCTTCCTTTTATTGGTTCGCGGGACGAGCTTGTGCTAGGCGGGCCTACTGTCCATCTGTGCTATTTTTCTGCTCAACTAAAGATTCATTTTGCGACTCGTTCGGTCTTTTCCTCGATATGTAAGAATCCTCTTCCTCCCCATCATGTTTCTTCGGTGATTTATTCATTTAATTGTGGTTGTGGTAGCAACTACATAGGCAGGACTTCCCAACCTTTAGATTGTAGGATCAGGCAGCATGTCCTATTACGAGTTTTTAATCCGGATGCCCGTAAGAGCCAGCTGGTCAATACTTCCTGGTCAGCTATTACTGAACATCTTATTAATTGCAGGGATTGTGCAATGAATTTCAGTCCGAACTGGTTCACTGTTCTATCTAGTTCTCACTCTCCTTTTCATTTGCGGGCACTGGAGTCATTGTACATCCGGTCCAGGGAGCCGTCTCTTTGTAAGCAAAAAGACTGTCTCCTTGCACTTCACGTTATTAGACTCTAGTGTCTGTAAATCTTACATTCCCCTCCCTCCACTTTATTTATTTTTTATTTTATTTTTTTCTCTTCTTCCCTTCTTATCGCTGCACAAATTCGCGTTGTTTTGATTTTGGTCTTTCCTCATACCACTAATCATTTCAATTTTTAATGTTTTAATTGTTTGTAGGGTGTTTGTGGGAGTAAATGTAATTTTGCAATAAAATATTAATCTGTTCCCAGTCGACCCTGATGAGCTTGGGAACGAAACCGGTTGGTTTGTCTTGTAAGTGTTTTCATTTCTTATTTTCATATTTCATAATGCCCATAAGAAATAAATTATGTCTATTTCTTGCAATATATATATATATATATATATATATATATATATATATATATATATATATATATATATATATATATATATATATATATATATATACAAATAAAATATTTTGACTTATCTTCAAGTCTCCAATTTTCGAAGAATTCATATCCGCTCGCCAGGAGATTGGTAGGTAGTCAATTGAATCTACTACTTAAACACTGGTAAGAAAATCGAAAACATTTCTTGTTTTTTTTACTATTAACCTTTCGATTGCTTCTCTAATGGAACACCTTTTTAAGACACGTTCTCTCTGACGAGTTATCATTATTTGCACTATTTATATTCTGTCGAATTGTCCTCTTCGTTGTTGTTGTCACAACGTTTATGTCGTTGTTTACTCCGTCCTTTCTCAGGTGGCAAATTCTGAACTGAAGCATTTATTAAATTGACAGAGCTAGTCTGTTCTCATTCCACTATTCCCATTCAATTCAGTTATTACCCACCCGTTTCCCCTGAGTGCTACCACACCCAGGGACTGAACTCACAATCACTATGTCACGAAATTGACAAATGAACGTACTTATCCACTAGGCCATCGTCCTGTAGAACAATTTGCTGTTGATTAAATAAATCCTTCAGTTTGGAATTCCAACTAGATTAGTCAGATCAATTAGCTAAATATAAATGTTGTACATTTGTACATATAAGGCGACCTATAGATAAGACAAAATCCAAAACGTAAGTAAATTTTCGTGATTTTATCTGATATCCGTATTATAAGACGACCGACTGGGACCCATATGACGAAACTAAATGACGATGTTTATGATGAGCTCTTTGCATCAGATGGTGATGATTATAATAATTTTGGACGGTTTTATTTATGTATGTCAGTCTCTTTTGTTTTTAATTCTGTAATAAGAAATAAAGATTTTATGGCATCTTGAATGTTTTATTACTTAACACCGCAAAAAATATTGCATGTCATGCTCAATTTTGTTGTTAATTAATACTAAACTGAAATTAAATTTTTAATAGAAATCTAGTTTGTATGTCATGCTAAATTATGTTATTTAACACTACTAGGAGAAACAATGATTGCTGTGAATTCACCCATGGCTCTACAAATGAAAAACTAATGATTTACGTCAATTGATACTTGTGCGTGTTATTCAGCGAAACTTTTGCATGAATATTGCTATGAATATTGCAAATTGTCTCTTGAATATTGCATTTTAATATTAAATCAAGAAGTAAAAGTAGTTTTATTACATTTATAACTGTAGCACAGTATTATAATGTGAATTGTTTCAACTAGAAATATTTGCATCAGGTCACAGGTAATTGACAACTTTAAACAATTCATTTATGCAGATTATACCTTAATTAAAAGAGAATTACTAAGAGGAAAATGGGTAGAAATGTTTTAATCACAAGATGATCAACAGTAAATTTACGTCCAGTTTCTTACAACGTTTCACCTTTCTTCGCTGACCTTCTATTATCCCAAAGTCGCATATTTACTAATATAAAGTATATTTAATAATAAAAAGTATATTTAATAACAAAAGTGATAAAATGATAGACAGAAAAAAAAAGAAACGAAATGAAATCGAGTCGACTATGTATAACTAAAATACAGATTAAAACAAAGAATTAATTAAAACTTAAAATTTCAGCATCCACGGCTTTTAGTCCGATGTATTTCAATAAGATGAAACGCTTAACGTATTTTAGGTTGGTTCGTTTTCATTGGCTAAGTAAGTTTTACATATACATATACACACACACACACACACACACACACATATATATATATATATATATATATATATATATATATATATATATAATGATATTATTTGGTAATCCGTAAATTGCAAGGAGGATATAAATCCAAAGATAGCTGAATGTAAAAACAGAGAAAATGATAATTATTATAAAACGAAGACATTAAGAGATCATGGTGATATTTTATTTCGTTAGAACCGATATCGGTTCCAACTCATCAGACCGCATATTCAAATACGGTATCTAAATATGCGGTCTGATGAGTTGGAACTGATATCGGTTCTACCGAAATAAAATATCTCCATGATCACTCATAGTAAATCGTTTTTATAATTTATATATATATATATATATATATATATATATATGTGTGTGTGTGTGTGTGTGTGTGTGTGTGTGTGTGTGTATTGAGTATATACAAATAATGCGTGATTATTTACGTCTTCATTTAAGAGCCGACAAGAAAGACGCAGATCGGAGTTAATTCATTTTCAAAATAGGATCACATATTAAAGGATTAAAAAAAGGGATTTGGGTTTATTCAAAGAATATAGTTTCCACAAGGGTCGCACTAACCAACAACAACAATATTTCCGGGAAAAGTGAGTCCGATTCTTTTTTGTTTATTCTTCGACCCGTTGAAAAAAAGACATTTCACTATAAATAAAGTTTTTCTCCCTATGTAAACATTTTATCGCCTTTAATCCGTGTTTTAAACACAAACACACACACACACAGGCATTCATATGTGTGTGTATGTGTGTGTCTGTCTTTATGAGTGTTTATTTCAAGGATGTTGATGAATGTCAAACGCACAGTTTCATTATCTTCAAATATTATTGGCTTTTTCGAGCTGACGATTCCGGTCTGAGAATCAAACAGATTCAATAGAGAATTCTATGCATCAGAAAAGATATACAGCAAAAATATGTGGGTGTTCGGTCAGATTTCCTTAGGTAAAATACTTTGGAAACGATCAGATTGTCAGGTTGTGTCCGTGCAGACAGACACACGTGCTCACACATACACACACACGCACACACACACATATATATATATATATATATATATAGAGAGAGAGAGAGAGAGAGAGAGAGAGAGCGAGTGGGAGAGAGAGGAGAGAGATAGTAAGAATTACACAGTCCGTTCATCAAGGGTTATCATCAATTGACTGCTTATTCTTCTTTTTTATATGCATTTTTCATTGGTGCAAGTTTTAAACCGGCCAATGGTTCCTGCAGCGAAGTTCACCTGACGGCAGATTCCAATCTTGCGCATTCTCGCGTATTCTTGCGTTGACATTTGAAGACAACATATTTATACTCAGCATGTTAATGTTTGTTAGTGTTGCTAGAATTATTTTCTAATTTATTCGTTTGTGTATCCTCACAAAAAATTACCTCGCTCTGGTAACGTGACAATAGAAAAAAAATCCCCAGAAAATGTATATGATATATTCTTCTTTCGGTCTCCTGAACTTGTCATTTAACTGTCTAAAAGTAGACTGTCATGATGTACTATGACATACTTAATTTCTGCGAACATATAAGAATGTCGTGTATTCAGGAGATCTAATCATTTTCAACTGAGGTCTGCGCCTTGCTCTTCTAGTTTTGAATTAAAAAAAGGACACAGTTGGCTCACCTAGCACAAAAGTGCCAAATGGACATTCATTTCTCCTGCCCACCTACTCTATGCCCACATTGGTCCGCAAGTTCCTTCAGATCACCATGGTTGCCATCTATCTGACTTCACTCGTTAACGCGTGACTAGTTTGTCGCAGGTATCGTGATGGTAGTTACGGTTCTACTCGACTTAGGTGGCGTGCGTTTGTTCATGAGTATTCACTCCTCTGTCACGTTGTGTTTTTTTTATTCTTATCTCAGGGGTTTAGAAGATTGCTGATGAAACAAAGTGAAGGTTGTTTGACAGCTAGGAGCTACACAAAAAATCATTTGGAATAAAGAAGTAACTTGGCTCAAATTGCAACAACGATTTGTTTTATGTATGATTTGTTGTATACAGCGTTTTTACCCCTTCCCCTTTGTTGCTATAATCAAATGACACTGGGATCCCCTTTGAAGTCTGCAGCTTCTTTTAATAGTAATTTATAGTTTTTTAAGTTCTGGTCTTCAAGACCGGCACAAAGTCTTGGTCAGGAGATCTCCGCGAGCCATGTGGATTCTAGTGGCAGTAATGTGGTGACTCACTAAGTTGTTCAAACCTCCAGCTTAAATGGAGTTCTTCACCCGACTGGGTTGGGTTTGAACAGGGTCTGGGTTCGGTTATCTTTTTTCCCGTAGTATCAACCTTTTTCTAAAATTCCATATTCTCAAAATATAGCGGTTTTCCAAATTTTAGTTTAACAGGCCCCATTTTGACAGTAGTCATATGAATACAGCCGCCACTTTGACTCCAATTCTTTTCACCATCTCCCAAATCGCACCATTGATCCATATAGGCCGTGCTAATCTCGCTCTTCATTTTTCCACTTTCTCAGCAGCCAACATCAGGCCGTTCCTAGAGCTGGTGTGACGAATCCAACTTCCAGATGGCGTAGCGAAAACAAAAGGAATTTTCAGCCATTAATCTTTCTTTATCAGTCCCATGCTGTGATTTCTCGATCGACCAGACCACTCAGGAATTGGGAAAGAAACGGAAAGAATATTATTCCCATCTCTCTAATGATAAAAACAAAAGTTTATATTTTCTCTGTTTATGCTTTTACCATCAACAGACCACACAGCCTTTTTGTCCATGGTGACTTCAAAATAGTAATTATTTTTTATTTATCACTTGTATCCAAAAGAATACGAATTAATGTTTGGAAATAAAAATATTCCTGGACAAATGTCACAGAAATTATAATGATGAACGCTTCAAACTCTCGTCTATATATGTAGGGACACTTCTCTTCTGCATGGCTGGTTCAAACCAAATGTTTCTTTTCCTGGCTTTTTTTTTTTCAGAGCAGTCTTTAAATGTTATTTTGGTGACTGTCTTGATCTCATTATTGACAACATATGCTTTTTCTTTATCTGACATCTTCGCAGATACATTAATGTTAACTTTATCATTGCTACATAGAGGGGAAGGACGAGTAGTTTGGGTTTTGTTCAATCTTACTGAATTTCGTCTTGTTAAATTCTCTTTGGAATTATTTTAAAACATTATTTAAGTCCCTGGAGTTAGTTTTTAACTGAGGTTCCACTTCTCTCCACAACCCTCTTTACTAAGAGTATACTCCGATCCCTTTTGGGTATATATGCCGATGATACACAACGATATATGGGTGGACCTACAAAATTCTAGATCAGGGCTCGGTAACCTACGGCACGCAAATGACAACACGAAGTCCCAACCAAGAACTACTACAACGCAAAGAAGATATTTAGCAATTTCAATTTTAATATCTACTAAAGTATATATACTATATATTACTATATAAAATATATTGTAGAACAAGTATATTGACCTTGTATAAAAATGCGTATAGTGTTGGCAGACAGAACGATTTTAAAGTCTGCACATAGTTAACATAAAGTTTCCGGTCCCTGCTCTAGAGTTTGGCAGTAAATCTCCCCTCTGACGTAGATCTAATAGCTCGGTGAGAAGTAGGGGACTAGCTAGTCACATTCAGTGCCTCGAAAACCAAACTAGAGGCGTTCTATCATCACCGAATTGATCCAGAACTTTTAGCAATCGCGATGAACAGGTCTAGATTGCCTATTGTGACTTAAACTCAAATCAAATCTCAAGCGGAATTCGTATACAGGGAGAGAGAGAGAGAGAGACAGAGACAGAGACACACAGAGAGAGGAGAGATAATGAACAAATAAGAAACGTTTATGAATTTAAAATGTTTCACTTTTATTAAGCTTCATCATAAATGTATTATTGTTGATATTGTTGATATTTTGGTTTACATGTAAGACAAGGCCGAAAGCATGGGACTACCATTGAGCATCAAATTCACTACTTTGTTGTAATTTTTCTAGCGAGACAAGCTTATTAACCATTATACCACGTCGAGGTGCCCCAGAAAAAAAATTCTGGTATTTCTTTTATCTTTGTGTTGCTTTCTTTCATTGGTTAAGTCGACCTTACCTGTATGTAATCCTAATCCCTATTTAATACATATTTGACCACATTTTTTTTTCAAAAGCATGGACTACTTCCAGATCATTGTTGTTCACAATGACCTGGAAGTGGTTCATGAATCCACATACCTCGGCTCCACTATGTCGAATACCGTCTCCCTAGAAACTGAGTTCAACAGACGGATCGGACGAGCTGCCACCACGTTTGCCAGGCTGACCTCGAGAGTATGGGAGAACATACTCTAGATAGGAGAGACGCCTCAACGCCTTTCATGAGATGCAGTCAATTAGTCCGACCGGGTCACCATTCCCGTACTTCTCACCCGTGCCCAGTTACCCAGTTTATACGTCCTTCTCCAACATCGCCGGCTCCGCTGGTTTTTAACATATATGTATGCCGGATAAGAGTATCCGAAGGTCTTTCCGTACGATGACCTGTCCACCAGCAAGAGGGCACAAGGGTGGCATAGTCTTCTCTTCAAGGACGGATGCAAAAAGTTCATGAAAGCGATGGAAATGGACGTCGAGAGGTGGGCATATGTCGCCAACGTATAGCTCAGACTGGAGATGCGATTTACACAGAGGTATCGAACAAGAAGGGGAGAAAGGAAGGCTTGCCAACGAGGAGAAGCATGAATGACAAAAAGCAAACAACGCAATATCGGGGGCAGATCCTTCACAAAGCAATCCAAACAGTTACTCCCGTGTGTGACTCTACAGTCATAACAGATGCTGCCCCAGGCAGATCCCAGGTTTACACACACACACACACATATATATATATATATATATATATATATATATATATATATATATATATATATATAGTGTGTGTATGTGTGTAGCTAGCAATATGTGTGTATATTCGAAGAATTAAGATAATCTTCAGACACGAATCTACAAAGTTTAAATTTTTTTATTTATATGAGTATTATTTTTCTTTCAAATTGAAAGAAATGAATTACAAAAATTTTTTGCAAACAACTTCACACAAAATATTTTGTGTATCTTTTGTACAGTACAACTGAATGAATTTCGGTCGTATAGGATAAACGGAAAATGTGTCTACATATGTGCGGATGTATATGGCAAAACTTTACATTGTTTTCACTGTGTGTATATGAAATTCCAGTAGTAAACCACGTGAAATAAGCGAAAGAAGTTAGCTGCGACTGCTGACGCATGTAAACAAATTAGCACTAAGCATTTTTTCTAATACTGTATACTCAAATAAATAAGCGACAGATGTGAGTAATTAATTGTGAGAATTTCAGTTTAGATCGTGTGACAAAAAAACAGAACAAACACCGTGGTCAAAGGTTCACTGAAAGACTAGTTAGCGAACAAGAATTTATCAGATTTATTATAAAACTGTAGCATCCAGATAAAAGTAAAATTTACATTTATTAATCTCATGCTTATTGGCTAATATATATTTTCCTAAATTTAAATATTCCTTTAGAAGGAAAATATTGTTGAAAATATTCTGAAGTTGAGCCTCCAAAATTTAATTCCAAGGTAGTTTACTGTATGCCAATTCAAAGACCACCGCGCGTCTCGTACAGCAACGCTGGTTGTTTAATATATATGAATACAAAATTCATATATCTGGAGCGTGTCAATCTAAAAATTGAATTACATTCTGTGAGCCGGTTTTGTACAAAAAATGAGTTTTCAGTTTCAGTATTTAAATGTATTAGAATTTTTTTACAATCCTGAAACGGCGCTCCACACACACACACACACACACACACACACACACACACACACACACACACACACACACACACATATATATATATATATATATATATATATATATATATATATATATATATATATATATGCGCATGAATGAAACATGAAAATACTGAAATAAATATATGAGTAAATGTTCGTAAATATTCTTTCTAAATCTATAAATCTATAGATGATTAGTTGCAATGATTGTTCTCGTCCATTGAGTGTAGGTATTGGAAGTTTGTTTGGGGTTAATTCCTAGAGTAACAGGCATAGAACTGACTTGCTGAAACCTTGCAGAAGCCAGCTTCTTATGTAATGGATGACAAAATTTCAGCGTAAAACTTAATTTAAATAAACAAGAAAAAAGGAATTTTTAACAAGACTAGAAATTACTACCGAGTCTGTTAACTGGTCAGCCAGTTGCTAAGCAGCAAACGTTATTCTGTGAAAAGCTTTTAAAGTCGATCCCTCAGTGAGAAAGGTCACATTCTGCTCTATGGCACGCCAAGCTTTCACAGGTGAATCCGATCGACCAGTGCTAATTATAAATAGACCGGCAATCTGACCCGCTAAATAAATAAATAACAAAAATCTTCCGATTTGAGACGGTTCGGGAGAAATCTGGTCTTATCTAGAAAACCTTACGTGATTCTAGAAGCCTCTAGGGCAAGAACCGGAAGTGATCCACCACACAAAAGGCGAAATATAAAAGTAAGAGTTTGAGTATGAATTGAGGGACAGCAGAGTTTACAGGTGAGTTTCGTGGATGCAGTTAAACTGGGAGTGATTGTAATTGAGTCGGCTGGTTGTGGATGGAATTAAGATATCACGCCTGTAGAGAGCAGTTTAATAACCTGACGCTAGAACCACCATTAGTGCTCTCTCTCTCTCTTTCTCTCTCTCTCTCTCTATCTTGACAATTGACACAAGAGGAAAAATAAACCAGGAAGAAATCAATCGATGTCTTGAAAAAATTTGCGTCCGCGTGTTTTTTTTTTCTTTAGTGCCGTCGTAAGCGACCACATTACACATCATGTTTTATAGCAATGAGAGGCAGTGTTACATAGTTGAGATATATGTCTGTCAGCCAGGATGACTATGGCAAAGCTAAGTTTTACTGGAAATTGAAGTTGCTTGAAGACAATTTTGGAATTGAGGCATTTTTTTAATTTTTTTCCTAATCAAGTTAGATTGATTGACTGATTTGAATTTTATTTTACGGTTTATCAACATTTTAACAGATTATTGAAAGCCAGATAATTTTTTGAGATAGTAAAATGCTTTCTGAGATAATAATAATTTACTGATACAAATTCTACTATTTAACCCATAGCTGGAAAGAATGGAATCCATATATTTCCCAAGTGTATTTGCGCGTAAGTGAATAGAAAAACGCCAACTTAAATTGGAATTTGACTGTCCAGTTTCCAATTCTTAGCCATCATCCAGCCGTACATCCAAGCGAACAGCACTTAGTATTCCCAAGCTGTCACTCATCTAGATACTAACCAGCCTCGGCTTTGCTTCACTTCACCTAATCCAGTTAGGATAGTTTTCTCAATGATATATGAAAGAAACAGATATCTAGCTAGGCGTGATCGACTGCTAAATTTTGAGATGTTTTACACGTATCAAGAAGATTACAAGTTTTATTTGAAGCCTGTGTGAAGCAGCATAAGAAATAAGCAAAGAGTTCAATTTTAGTTGTAAACAGCCTTGAAAGTATTCAGAACAATACCAACTATATTTTTATAGCTGAAATTTCCTTAGCTTCCTTTTACATCACATTTGATATTCTTTCTTCGACTACATCATTCTTTGGAGCAAGAATGTCTCATACTCAGACCAAATGTTACTATCTGTAGTAATCGAACATTTTTTTATTTATATTTTTAAATTATTTTTAATACTGAAATTCTTAGGATAAAATTAGTTACTAAACTAGATATAAAAGTTTCTAAAAATCTTTTTCTGTGTTGCAGAATATTTAATTTTCCTTTAGTTAAAAAAGTTTGAATACATAACTGACCTCAAGTAACCAAATCATCGCCTTTCCTGTCATTTTCACTGCCTAAATTCGCCTCTAAGTATGGAAAATTTCAGCTGCAATGCAAATCATAAGGCCACAAAATAATTCTTGTGAATTCAGGTGATCCCGAAACTCGAATTTGATTTTATCCGTTTGACTGTGAAGTCCCAAAAACATTTTTACTTGAATACAATCTTACTTCATTCTGAGAAAAAGAATTGTTTAATTTGACGGTCAATGACCTGCTTGTCTTTTTATTGACCTCGAGTGACCACCCTTTGCCTAATCTACGTTACAACTGAATGTTTTATGAGACGTTATTCTAGACATTAGGTCAGTGAATCTAGATTTTTAAACGTAATCAGACAGCTACAAGCACATATACAAAAAAGAAGAAGCGACCAATATTAGTATAGATAGTTGAGAAAAATGCGCAAACCACGACTTCATTGAGACCAGCGATTTTTAGTATTGGCGGCAGATTTGATGGAGCTGTGTATAGTCGTATGTGTTGAAGGGTGCATTAAGGGGTCAAATGTTTTAAAAGAGCATTTAAGTTTATTTGATTCTTATCACATCTGCGACTATTTTCAAGGATACCGTTGCGAATATGGGTAGCAGTTCAAATTCCGGTTTAGTTTGTTACGTTCAATTGTATGGAGTAAAAACATTAAAAGTGAAGTCCGGCATCTCCAGTGTTCCGGCACGGTGACATTAGTTTGACTGTTCCCGTCGAAGCTTACTTCCGGTAGTGAAAGTGCAATATTATCGTTGTTATATTAATACCGTTCCATCTTTCAATGCAGTTTTAACATAGGTATCGGCAACTTACGAAAATATCTGGAAAGTATCTTTGATGGGTGGGGGGATATAAAATTCAAGACACAGTGAATTTTAGCAAATAGATGAGCACATTTCTGCAAGGTCAGAACCTTTTTTTTTCGCTTTGATTTTGCGGTTTTTAAACTGTTTTTAATAGTCTGTTTTCTTTTCTATTTTTACGTTCTTTTGCAAGTCATTTTAATTGTTTTTTGGGGGGTTTTGTGGCTAAGGGGTCTTTTTATCCTTTCGTATTTATTCTTCCTTTCAAAATGTTTTTTAATTATTGGATTATTTTTGTGGTTTTTACTTTGTTTTTTTACTGATTTTGTTTGCCTTGATTTCTTTATTTCTACCGGTTTTATTTGTTTGCATACGGCCACGTTACGTATAATAGCCGGTTCCCGTACGATCACCAAAGTTAGACAACGTCGAATTTGGTCAGTACCTCGATGGGTGACCGCTTGGGAATAGCAGGTGCTGTAAGCTTGGATGTAAGGTTAATGTAATTAATAATGGCTCGGAATTGCTTATCGGAAAGCCGAGTTTCAATTCTCGTTATATTCACTTACGCACAAATACATTTTAGGAAATGTATGAATCCATATCTTCTCTTTCTCCCTATTTATGGGTTAAATAATAAAACGTATCACTAAAACAATTATTATCTCAAAGAAATTTCTTAAAATCTAAAAATATTTTGTTTGTTTTTTTCTTGTGATTTTTCTTTCTTTTCTTTTTAACTATTTTGTCCTTTGGTATTATTTCTTTCTTAACTGTTTTAATTCTTTGTTTTGCTTTGTTTAAATTCCTAATTTCATTCATTTTTAACAGTTTTTAACAGTTCTGTTTTCTCTTTTACTTAAATTTAACTGTTATTTTTTTTTGTTTTTCTTTTCTTCCTTATTTTTAAAACTTTAATTTTTTTTTACATATATTTTTCTTTCATTCTGCTTAAATGTTTGAATTTCCTTGTTTTGTTTTTTCTTTCTTTTAACTGGTTTTAATTATTTCCGGTATATGCTCCTTCATTTACAAGGATAGCTGAATTATTTCTAATCTGACTTACTTCACAAAAAAGTATTCTGTAATTGATTTGTAATTGAAAACTTGATTTTGGGATGTTGGTCAAACCTAAGATTTTTTTCAGCACCTCTTTGCTTTCGTAAAAACCTCGAAACGGTGTACGGATGATACAGAGTTGAACCGTGTTCTCAGATGTCTGTACGAAAAGATGTTGCATTCAACACTTGTCAGAAAGTTGTTAGAAAACACACTTTGTATACCATTCGTGAATGTTCCATATTCACAGTTGGTTCAATAATCGCAATCTCGTGTCAAAATTAGATATGTTTTCTATAAATAACCACGCCTGTGAATAACTATATCTGAACCAATATATTAACATTTGAACCATGAATTAGATGATGGACGTTCAACCCAAGATGTTATAAAAGCAATTTTACTGTAGATTTCGTTGTATTTATTAGTCTCATGATAGCAAATAAGATCGAAAAACTAGACATGGCTGATATCAATGAGAATTTCCCGACAGAATCAGGAGGTAAATTTTAGTTACGTGCATTGGCAAGGAAAGATGCATATCAAATGTGTAACATAAATATTTTTCAATCATTATGCATACGAATGTATGTATGTATATACATATAAAAGTGGTGAATTAAGTCTGTAAACTGATACGGAATTACTGTAAGCATTTTGATCTGAAAATATCACTGTATAATGTTATATCTATGAAATTAATATTGTCCACCGAATTGCGTATATAATTACCAGCAATGTTGAAAAATATATGCAAAAAGTGTTTTTCATTATTAGGCTACAGAATTATTGATCTATTCCCAGATTAAGATTAAATTATTCTGGAATAAACAGAAAAGTATAAATTAGTGAACGTGCTCGAACCGATATGACTTGAGATTATAACAGGAGAAAATTGCCTAACCTGGCTACCTCTTCGTTCAGTCACTTTTCTGAGATTCCTATCAACGCAATATTCTCCGATGTTATAAAGATTATAATTATCTATCTATATTAAATAGCCAAGATACGAACAACAAATTAGTGATGTCAAAATGAAACATGTACGGAAGTGTCGCAATCAGTCAGGTCCAGAATTGTTAAAATTACACGAATATGGAAGTATCAAAGTTAAAGAATAGTCAAAATCAAGCAAGTAAAGAAGTAACAAAATCAAACAATTGCCGAAGTATCAAAATCAAACAAGTACGTAAGTGTCTAAATCAAGCAAGTAGAGAAGTATCAAAATCAAACAAGTTATTGTCGAAATCAAGCAAGTAGAGAAGTATCAAAATCAAACAAGTACGTAAGTGCCTAACTCAAGTGAGTAGAGAAGTATCAAAATCAAACAAGTACGTAAGTGCCTAAATCAAGCAAGTAGAGAAGTATCAAAATCACACAAGTACGTTATTGTCTAAATCAAGCAAGTAGAGAAGTATCAAAATCAAACAAGTACGTAAGTGCCTAAATCAAGCAAGTAGAGAAGTATCAAAATGTTGTGGTAGGATCCACCTAATTTGCATAGTGGAGAACCGACCATATAAATATGGTTGGTACCGGGAAGAGAGGGGAGAATCAAGAGATTCAACCAGAGACTCTGCCCGACTGCGACTCAGTCAACACATTCTCCAGGAAAGGTCTTACCAGGAATATACAAAAGACTATATGTACATATTGTGTACATTTTCTTGTTTCAATACATTTTGTTCTAAGTACCTTTTGTGTTGCATTATTATTCTATGCATTAGCCAAGTTTCAACAATGGCGGCGAGGTAGAAAGAACTATACGAAAAAAAAAAAGAATTGATATTTGATAGCCTTCAACAATTGGCACAATCATTGAAGAACCTAGGCTGAAGGAAAAAATTATTAATTAAAAGTCCAACATCTAATGGAACGGCGAAGGATTCTGAATTTCTGGATATTTAGAACTCGTTAAAGGACGACTAAGCATAAAGGAACGTTCACTCAGAAAAAATTTGAAAGGTGTCGTAAACGAATAACGGTGATTTAAAAAAAAAAAAAAAAAACGGGCCGACTACAAAAACATGCATGGATTTAAAAGACGCACAAATACATCGTGTCGACTTTGAAAGGTAATGAACTTTAAAAAAAAAAAATTTTTTTTTTTTTTTTTGGTTATATAACAATATTTTATAAAGCAAGACATAAAAAAAAAAGACGTAATTTGTTTCGATTTTTCTGGTCAGATTATATTATATCCGTGGATAACAAATTAAAAGTATATTCTTTGTTGCATGAACACTATTAGCAAAAGATAGATGAATTATCCAAAGTCATAAATTATTCAAATCCCAGCAGTTGAGTCAGCAACGTCAAAGGAACAGTTTGCCTTATTAATAAGGGAACAACAGATAGCACAACAAAAATATCAAAAAAGCAAGAGGAAAGACAGCCAAAATATAGACTGGGAAAACAGGAAAAATGCAGATCAAGGAAAAAGTTAACACTGGAGAAATTAAACAACAATCAGGCAAATGAAGGAAATTCTTCATATTCTAATAACATCATATTTAATTCGCTGGAAACTTTCAACTATGGGCCAGACGAAAAAAAAAGCGTACTTTAAACGATATGAAGAAACACAGACTGTGAAAACTGGTCGAATTCAAGAAAAGTCAGTCTATTACTAAGAAAGCTAGGTACAGCAGAACATAGCAAATTTGTAGATTTTATTCTACCGAGAAGGATGAATGAATTGGAATTCTCGGAAACAGTCTAAAAGGAGTTGTTTGGAGCAAAATGTCGCTTTGGCATAAGCGATGGTTATGCATGAATTGTCCGACGATCAGGAACTTAACATATGCATCTATAGTGAATAGACATTGTGACAATTTCAGATTGGCAAAACTACGGTTGAAAATTCAAGTGTTTAATTTTTGCTCAAGGACTGATATCCAGTAAATCGAAATAAGACGTAGAGTTTTTGGCTAAACTCGAATCTGAACAAACCTTACCCTACAAAAAGTTAACAAATGTCTGCAAAGTTTAAAGAAAGAGTCTCAAAAATCGAAGAAGCTGGCATGGCTCATATTAAAAAAAAAAAAAACAGTCAAATTACCCATCAGCAAAAAAAAATTGGAGTAAAAAGTATTTTAAAAATAGACAAGAAAAAAAATGAAAAAGAACGAGGAGGAAAAAAAGGTTTCACCATATAATTGTAGACGTTGCAACGAAAGACACTGGGAGGTAAATTGCTCATATAGAAATAAATGTTTCGTGTGCCACAAGAATGGACACAAAGGATCGTGCTGTAAAACGAAAAAAGTCAATAGCCGAATGAGACAAACAAATTCAAATATAAAATCAGATAGAGATTTGAGGAAATATGTGACGACTGAAATATTTAAAAAGAATATCAAATTTCAACTCGATTCGGGTTCAGATTTAACAATAATGAACTATAAAACATGGAACATTTTAAAAAGGCCTACAATAATGAAGTCAACGAAATGCACTCGAACGGTAACTGGAAAGGAAATTAACTTCGAAGGCGAGGTTGTACTTCCCATGAAATTGAACGGGATAGTTAAAAAAATAAAAGTTTTCATTCTGAAAAATGGAGAAAACTTGATGGGTACAGATTTTATTGAAACATTCGAATTGTGGGATAAACCGTTAAACTAATTCTGCAGAAAAGTAGAAAGTAATACGCAAACAAGACAGGACATTAAAGATGAATTAAAGAAAAAAGTTTCCGGAAACCTTCACACCTGGTCTTGGAAGATGTAACAAGTTTGAAGCTAAATTTGAATTAAAGGAAAATACTATGCCAATTTTAAAAAAAGAAACGTAACGAGCCTTTCGCAAGTGTAGAGAAAATTAACGAAGAACTTGATAGGTTGGAAAATGGGAATTATTTCGAAAGTAGAATCTAATTCATGGGCTGCGCCGATTGTGTGCATAAAAAGAAATCAAACCAAGTCAGAGTCTGCGTTGATTTTTCGACAGGGTTGAACTCGGTAATTAAGGACTACCATTACCCGTTACCGAGTCCGGAGGAGATTTTAAGAAGCTAAATGGTGGAGTTATATTTTCAAAAATCGACTTATCAGATGCCTATCTCCAAATTCCCGTCGAAGAGGAATGTTCGAAGTTACTAGGGATAAACACGCATAGAGGGTTATTCAAGTACAACAGACTTACTTTTGGTATTAAAGTGGCACCAGCCATTTTTCAACAAGCTATGGACGTCATGTTGAATGATTTAGACTTTGCGTGCGCCTACTTAGACGACATCATAATAAGGAGCGAAACCGTCGACGAACATCGAGAGCATCTCAATCAAGTATTTAAAAAGATTCAGGACTTTGCTTTTTAAAGTCAAAGAGTCAAAGTGCGAATTTGGTTTGGAGGAAATTAAGTATTTAGATCACATAATCAACAAAAGGGCAGATTTCCAGATCCGGAAAGGTCCATTGCGATTAGAGACATGCCGACGCCCACTAATGTGGCGATGCTACAGAGTTTTCTGGGGCTCGCAAATTATTATCAAGCGTTCATTAAAGGAATGTATAATCTAAGAGCTCCGTTGAATGAACTGCTAAAAAAAGACAAGGCATGGGAATGAACGGTAGAATGTCAGAAAGCCTTTGATGAAAACAGAATGCTTACGTCCGACCTCTTTTTAACCCATTACAATCCAAAACTGGATATTGTAGTGGCAAGTGACGCCAGTTCATACGGGATAGGAGCGTGTATTCAACACATAATGCCAGATGGTTCTAGAAAACCAATTGCACATGCTTCGAGAACTTTACTCCCAGGAGAAAGAAAGTACTCACAAATCGAAAAAGAGGCGTTGAGTATCATTTTTGCCATAACAAAATTTCACAGATACATCCACGGCAGACATTTTATGCTTGAAACGGATCATAAACCAATGATCACTATTTTTGGTTCAAAGAAAGGGTTACCCGTTTATACGGCAAATCGTCTGTTGAGATGGGGAACCATTCTTCTCAATTATGATTTGCACATAAAGCACCTATCATCCAAAAATATAATTCATGCGGATAGTTTATCAAGACTCGTACCGAGTCAAGAAGAAACGAATTCGATTGGCAAATATCAGACAGATTATGAGGTGAAAAGCATGGTAAACAACATTGTAAGAGAGCTACCGGTTACACTAAAGGAAATTAAAAAAAAGAAGCTGAAAGCGATGATTTCATTTAGGAATAAAAAAAAGCAAAATGGTAGCAAATGACCAAAAAGTACAGGAGATTTATTCAATAGGTGAAGGAGTTTTATTATATGGTGAGAGTAGTAATACCAAAAAAGTTGCAGAAAAGAATACTACGGGACTTTTCATATGGGTCACCGGGGTTAATAGAACAAAAAGCTTAATGCGAAGCTTTGTATATTGGAAAGGAATGGATGTGGATATCGCAAATATGGTTCATCGATGTAAAGGGTGTGCGTAGCAGCTAAGGCACCACCTATAGTACACAAACCATGGCCCAAGACGGATCATCCGTGGACAAGATTACATTGATTTCGCTGGTCCAGTAGAAGATTATTACTACTTAATATTGGTAGATAGTTTTACAAAATGGCCGGAAGTACTACGCTGCAAAAAAGCCTACGTCCAATACTACAACAACTTTCTTGCATGAACTATTTGCACGGTTCGGTGTGCCAGAGTGTATTGTGAGTGACAATGGTACACAATTCACTTCTGAAGAATTTAAGGAATTTTGTGAGTTATATCAAATTAACCACATAACGACGCCGCCGTATCATCCGAGGTCCAATGGACTCGCAGAAAGATTTGTCGATACTTTAAAGAGCGCTCTGAAGAAAGCCTCAGGAGTTCCAACGGAAAAGGTGTTTCAGCAATTCCTACAAGTATACAGAATGACGCCAAATCAGAGAACACACTCAAACATGGCACCAGCTGAACTAATGTTCGCTAGGAAAGTTAAGTCAGTGTTTGACAAACTTTTACCAGGAAAAAATAGAGTAAAGAATACTATGTATACAGCGAGAAAAAGATACACCTCCGGAGAGAAGGTGTTTTTCAAGTGCTACAAAAACAACGTTGAGTTCTGGGAGCGAGGCATAGTGGACAAGAGAATCGGTGACCTGATTTACATAATTAAATGGCCGAAGAATACTCATAAAATGCACCAGAATCAACTTAAAAAATATTACGTTACAGAACATGAAGAGAGTATACCGGATGAGGAGGAAGATCCCATTGAGGTAATGTATCATATGTTTCAAGTAGAACCTCCGCAGAATACTCCTGAACCAAGAAGATCCGGTAGGAAACGAAAGTTCACGGACCCATTGAACGTGAATCCTAAACGGAAAAAATATTAAAATTAAGCGGATGGACATATGCATATGAACTATGCAAATGGATCTACAAAGAAATAGCCATAATCATCAACCCATATAGGAAGCCAGTTTGAAATCCAAAAGGAATTCCAAGGCTTGGGAGGGGGTGTTCTGGTAGGATCCACATAATTTGCATAGTGGAGAACCGACCATATATATATGGTTGGTAACGGTAAGAGAGGGTATAATTAAGAGATTCAACCAGAGACTGTGTCCGACTGCGACTCAGTCAACACATTCTCCGGTTTACCGGTCTTACCAGGAATATACAAAAGACTATATGTAAATATTGTGTACATTTTCTTGTTTCAGTACCTTTTGTGTTGCGTTATTATTCCATGCATTAGTCAAGTTTCAACACAAGATAAAACAAGTAGGTTATTGTCTAAATCAAGCAAGTAGAGAAGTATCAAAATCAAACAAGTACGTAAGTGCCTAAATCAAGCAAGTAGAGAAGTATCAAAATCAAACAAGTACGTTATTGTCAAAATCAAGCAAGTAGAAAAGTATCAAAATCAACTGTCTAAACGTTATTGTTTAAATCAAACAAGTAGATTGTCAAAAAGTAAAAAAATCAAAAAACAAGTACGCTATTGTTTAAATCATGCAAGTAGAGAAGTAGCAAAATCAAACAAGTACGTTAGTGTCTAAATCAGGCACGGAGAGAAGAATCAAAATCAAACAAGTACGTTAGGGTCTAAATGAAGCAAGTAGAGAAGTATCAAAATCAAACAAATACGTGGGGTCTAAATCAAGCACGTACACGAAGTACCAAAATCAAGCATGTACAGAAGTACCAAAATCAAACAAGTACGTAAGTGTCTAAATCAAGCAAGTACAGAAGTATCAAAATCAAATAAGTACGTAAGTGCCTAAATCAAGCATATAGAGAAGTATCAAAATCAAACAAGTACGTAAATGCCTAAATCAAGCGAGTAAAATAATATAAAAATCAAACAAATACGTAAATGCTAAAATCAAGCAAGTAGAGATGTATCAAAATCAAACAAGTACGTTATTGTCTAAATCAAGGAAGTAGATAACTATCAAAATCAAACAAGTTATTGTACAAATCACGCAAGTATAGAAGTATCAAAATCAAACAAGTACGTAGATGCCTAAATCAAACAAGTAGAGAAGTAGCAAAATCAATCAAGTACGTTATTGCCTAATCAAGCAAGTAGAGATGTATCTAAGTCAAACAAGTACGTAAGTACCTAAATCAAGTAAGTAAAGAAGATTCAAAATCCGACAAGTACGTTATTGTCTAAATCAAGCAAGTAGAGAAGTATCAGAATCAAACAAGTACGTAAGTGCCTAAATGAAGCACGTAGAGAATCTCAATATCAAACAAGTACGGAAGTGCCTAAATCAAGTAAGTAGAGAAGTATCAAAATCAAACAAGTACTTAAGTGCCTAAATCAAGCAAGTAGAGAGGTATCAAAATCAAACAAGTACGTAAGTGCCTAAATCTAGCATGTAGAGAAGTATCAAAATCAAACAAGTACGTAAGTATCTAAATCAAGCAAGTAGAGAAGTATCAAAATCAAACACTTACGCTAGTGACTAAATCAAGCACGTAGAGAAGTATCAAAATCAAACAAATACTTAAGTGCCTAAATTACGCAAGTAGAGAAGTATCAAAATCAAACAAGTACCTTATTGTCTAAATCAAGCAAGTAGAGGGAGTATCAGAATCAAACAAGTACGTAAGTGCCTAAATGAAGCACGTAGAGAAATATCAATATCAAACAAGTACGTAAGTGCCTAAATCAAGCAAGTAGAGAAATATCAAAATCAAGCAAGTACGTAAGTGCCTCAATCAACTACGTAGAGAAGTATCAAAATCAAACAAATACGTAAGTGGCTAAATCAAGCATGTACAGAAATACCAAAATCAAACAAGTACGTAAGTGTCTAAATCAAGCAAGTACAGAAGTATCAAAATCAAACAAGTACGTAAGTGCCTAAATCAACCATATAAAGAAGTATCAAAATCAAACAAGTACGTAAATGCCTAAATCAAGCGATTAAAGGAATATAAAAATCAAACAAATACGTAAATGCTTAAATCAAGCAAGTAGAGATGTATCAAAATCAAACAAGTACGTTATTGTCTAAATCAAGGAAGTAGAGAACTATCAAAATCAAACAAGTTATTGTACGAATCACGCAAGTATAGAAGTATCAAAATCAAACAAGTACGTAGATGCCTAAATCAAACAAGTAGAGAAGTAGCAAAATCAATCAAGTACGTTATTGCCTAATCAAGCAAGTAGAGATATATCTAAATCAAACAAGTACGTAAGTACCTAAATCAAGGAAGTAAAGAAGTATCAAAATTAAACAAATACTTAAGTGCCTAAATCAAGCAAGTAGAGAAGTATCAAAATCAAACAAGTACATTATTGTCTAAATCAAGTAAGTAGAGAAGTATCAAAATCAAACAAGTACGTAAGTGTCTAAATCAAGAAAGTAGAGAAGTATAAAATCAAACAAGTACGTTATTGCCTAAATCAAGCAAGTAGAGAAGTATAAAAATCAAACAAGTACCTTATTGTCTAAATCAAGCAAGTAGAGAAGTATCAAAATCAAACAAGTACGTAAGTGTCTAAATCAAGCACGTAGTGAAGTATCAAAATCAAACAAATACGTTCTTGTCTAAATCAAGCAAGTAAAGTAGTATCAAAATCAAACAAGTACGTAAGTGTCTAAATCAAGCAAGTAGTGAAGTATCAAAATCAAACAAGTACGTTATTGTCTGAATCAAGCAAGTAGAGAAGTATCAAAATCAGACAGGTACGTTATTATCTAAATCAAGCAAGTAGAGAATTAACAAAATCAACCAGGTACGTTATTGTCTAAATCTAGAAAGTAGAGAAGTATCGAAATTAAACACTTACATAAGTACCTAAATCAAGCAAGTAGAGTTAAATAGAAATTAAACAAGTACGGAAGTGCCTGAATCAAGCGAGTAGAGAAGTATCAAATCAAAGAAATACATAAGTGCCTAAATCAAGCAAGTAGAAAAGTATCAAAATCAAACAAGTACGTTATTGTCTAAATCAAGCATGTAGTGAAGTATCAAAATCAAACAAGTACGTTATTGTCTAAATCAAACAATAGAGAAGTATCAAAATCAAACAAGTACGTAAGTGCCTAAATCAAGCAAGGAGAGAAGTATCAAAATCAAACAAGTCCAGAAGTGCCTAAATCAAGCAAGTAGAGAATTATCAAGATCAAACAAGTACGTAAATACCTAAACCAAGAAAGTAAGGAAGTATCAAATTCAAACAATTACGTTATTGTCTAAATCAAGAAAGTAGAGAAGTATCAAAATCAAACAAGTACGTTATTGTCTAATTCAAGCAAGTAGACAAGTATCAAAATCAAACACGTACGTTATTGTCTAAATCAAGCAAGTAGGGAGGTATCGAAATCAAACAAGTACGTAAGTGTCTAAATCAAGCAAGTAGAAAAGTATCAAAATCAAACATATACGTTATTGTCTAAATCAAACAAGTAGAGAAGTATCAAAATCAAACCAGTACGTAAGTGACTCAATCAAACAAGGAGAGAAGTATCAAAATCAAACAAGTACGTTATTGTCTAAATCAAGCAAGTATAGAAGTATCAAAATCAAACAAATACGTACGTGCCTAAATCTAGCAAGTATAGAAGTATCAAAATCAAACAAATACGTTAAAGTCTAAATCAAGCAATTAGAAATGTATAAAAATCAAACAAATGCGTTATTGTCTAAATCAAACAAGTAGAGACGTATCAAAATCTAACAGGTACGTAAGTGCCTAAATCAAACATGTAGTGAAGTGTCAAAATCAAACAAGTACAGAAGTACCTAAATCAAGCAAGTAGAGAATTATCAAGATCAAACAAGTACGTAAATGCCTAAACCAAACAAGTACGTAAGTGTCTAAATCAAGAAAGTAGAGAAGTATAAAATCGAACAAGTACGTTATTGTCTAAATCAAGCATGTAGAGAAGGATCAAAATCAAACAAATACGTTATTGTCTAAATCAAGCAAGTAAAGGAGTATCAAAATCAAACAAGTACGTAAGTGCCAAAATCCAGCATGTAGAGAAGTATCAAAATCAAACAAGTACGTAAGTGTCTAAATCAAGCAAGTAGAGATGTATCAAAATCAAACATGTACGTTAGTGTCTAAATCAAGCACGTAGAGAAGTATCAATATCAAACAAGTACGTAACAGACTAAATCAAGCAAGTAGAGAAGTATCAAAATCAAACAAGTCCGTAATTGTCTAAATCAAGCAAGTAGAGAAAGATAAAAATCAAACAAGTACGCTATTGTCTAAATCATGCAAGTAGAGTATTATCGAATTAAACAAATACGTAAGTACCTAAAACAAGCAAGTAGAGAAGTATTAAAATCAAACAAGTACGTTATTGTCTAAATCAAGCAAGTAAAGTAGTATCAAAATCAAACAAGTACGTAAGTGTCTAAATCAAGCAAGTAGAGAAGCATCAAAATCAAACAAGTACGTTATTGTCTAAATCATGCAAGTAGAGAAGTATCAGAATCAGACAAGTACGTTATTGTCTAAATCAAGCAAGTCAAGAAGTATCAAAATCAAACAAATACTTAAGTGCCTAAATCAAGCACGTACAGAATTATCAAAATTTAGCCAATACGTAAGTGCCTAAATCATGCCATTAGTGAAGTATCAAAATCAAACAAATACGTAAGTGCCTTAATCAATCTCGTAGAGAAGACTCAAAATTAAACAAATACGTAGGTGCCTAAATCAAGCAAGTAGAGAATGATCAAAATCAAACAAGTACTTTATTGTCTAAATCAATCTAGTTGAGAAGTATCAAAATCAAACAATTACGTTATTGTCTAAATCAAGCATGTAGAATAGTAGCAAAATCAAACAAGTACATAAGTGCATAAATCAATCAATTATAGAAGTATCAAAACCAAACCAATGCGTAAGTGCCTAAATCAAGCAAGTATAGAATTATCAAAATCAAACAAGTTCGTTATTGTCTAAATCAAAAAATTAGAAAACTATCAAAATCAAACAAGTACGTTATTGTCTAAATCAAACAAGTAGAGACGTATCAAAATCTTACAAGTACGTAAGTGCCTAAATCAAGCATGTAGAGAAGTATCAAAATCAAACAAGTACGTTAATGTCTAAATCAAGCAAGTAGAGAAGTATCAAATTCAAACAATTACGTTATTGTCTAAATCACGAAAGTAGAGAAGTATCAAAATCAAACAAGTACGTTATTGTCTAATTCAAGCAAGTAGACAAGTATCAAAATCAAACAAGTACGTTATTGTCTAAATCAAGCAAGTAGAGAAATATCAAAATCAGACAATTACGTTATTGTCTAAAGGAAGCAAGTAGAGAAGTAACAAAATCAAACAAGTACGTTATTGTCTAAATCATGCAAGTAGAGAACGATAACAATCAAACAAGTACGTTATTGTCTCAATCAAGCAAGTAGAGAAGTATCGAAATTAAACAAGTACATAAATGCCTAATTCAAGCAATTATAGAAGTGTCAAAATCAAACAAATACGTACTGCCTAAATCAAGCAAGTAGAGAAGTATCAAAATCAAACACGTACGTTGTTGTGTAAATCAAGCAAGTAAAGGAGTATCATAATCAAACAAGTACGTAAGTGTCGAAATCAAGCAAGTAGAGAAGTATCAAAATCAGACAAGTACATTGTCTAAATCAAGCAATAGAGACGGATAAAAATCTGACAAGTCATTTATTGTCTAAATCAAGCAAATAGAGAACTATCAAAGTCAACCAAGTACGTTATTGTCTAAATCAAGCAAGTAGAGAATGATAAAAATCAACCAAGTACGTTATTGTCTAAATCAAGCAAGTAGAGGATAAAAATCAGACATTACTTTATTGTCTAAATCAAGCAAGTAGAGAAGTATCGAAATTAAACAAGTACATAAGTGCCCAAATCAAGCAAATAGAGAAGTATGGAAATTAAACAAGTACGTAAGTGCCTAAATCAAGCATGTAGAGAAGTATCAACATCAAACATGTACGTAAGTGTCTACATATAGCAAGTAGAGATGTATCAAAATCAAACAAGTTCGTAAGTGCCTAAATCAAGCAAATAGTGAAATATCAAAATCAATCAATTACGGATATATAAATAACTGAGAGGCATTTTAACAGAAGTCTATTGAATTGCTAGTGGAATGTAATACTCGAAAATTTTCTTTGTCAGTTGTAGAGGAGGCTTGAGACAACAGAGCTATGTTTATCTACTCTTCATAGAATAATGTATTATTAATGTTTTGAAAGAAATCATTAATTTTTGACGTTTTATAACATTAGTATATTGTGCTTCAAAAGCGTCATTATTTTTGTTTTTATCCTTATATGAATTCAATTAGGACATTTCCTTCAAGCTATAAGACAGTAATCTCCCAAACGACCAGCCAAGTTTTTTAATATCTACTCAGGTATTGCTAATCTCGTTTTGTTTATTTTCTTTCCTGCTGTTAGGTTTCGTAATGAAGTATCAAATACCCCACATTTTGTAATCCTTATCTATTACTCTTAAGATTTGTTGCATGTACCTTCTAATAAGCAAATTCTGAATATATTTATAGTTTTATCTTCGCCAGATGTAGATTACATTCATCGGGGTAAATGTGGCATAGGGCTCGTTAAAAAAAAAACAACAATATTTATAAATATCGAACCGGTCTGCGGCTGCGGGGCACGGGATTGAAAGATGGAAAGAAGCCACGATCTAAAATATCGCCTGAATATCCAAATTACTAAAAAAACAAACAAACAAAAAACAACTTCTACGAGGTAATGCCTGTCATCACAAATGACCAAAACTTTTATCACCTAATTCACATTTTTCTTAAATCCTTATGAATAAATAATTCCGCCAAATAGAAGCTGTGGCACCATTTACCAGGGCAAAAAGAAATGAAAGGAAAAAGAGGAAAGAAAGAAAGGAAAAGAGAGGCGAGACCCAATCGTGGATGATAGAAAAAACACCCCCGACTAGAGACAATTGATAATGTTATTTTGATAAATAGCAAATGGCGAAAAAGGTGTCATTACAATGGCAGAAGAATTCTAGGTGGATGGGGGAATCGACTGTGTTCTGTCGACGAACTTGTGTTATCGGGGGATAGATAAGAGCAGCTCAATGCGGAAAACATCTAATTAGCAAACCACAGAACGACTAGCCAAGAAAAACTCCAATTGAAAATGTTATTTTGATAATTGACAAAGAACATGTGAAATACAGGGCTTTGGATAGATATGAAAAATTAACTGTGTCGTCTGCTGAGCCGCACACGAAGTAACGGTTGATCGTTTTTTTTTGACAAAGACATCTTTGGCTGTGATAACAAAACTATGTTATCAGAAAGGTGCACCAAAGAATGACTAGAACCATGGAACTGTTTTTTTTTTAGGGTACGGACGACGGTATTGTGTTGAGAAGACCACCCATTCTGATAATTAGCGATAATCTGACTGACGAAACCCAGATGAGAACAAGGGTTATGACCACCACCGGTCGCATTGTTGTATTGGCGGCCAGAGAAAATGAGAACTGTGATTAAAAGAAAGAAAAGGAAAAAAAAAAGATAATTGGGGGGGGCAAGATATATTTTTTCCCTGAACAAAGCCCCGGATGGACGGATCATTGGCCGAGTGGTGATCACGTGACGCAAGGAGGAAGCTACCACCGCCCACTTAGATGATGGGTATGAGAGGTTGCTACGAGGAAGTGGGGAGGACAGTTCACGCCCCTCTGAAGTATGGTGAGAAGGTGGGAGTAAGAGAAGACTCCCCCAAAAATGGAAAGAAGTGGAAAATTCCTAACCAAAAATAAAAAAAAGGGGATAGGTATTTAGAATTATCGAGGAAACCCCCGGCGCCGACAAACCCACCCCGGTTTTGGTCGGCGTCCATATAAGCAAAGTCGCAGCGAGCAGAAATGAGTTACGTTCGGACTCCGGTTTCTCAGAGTCAGACTCCAGTGCTCAGTTGAAGCAGGCCTCGCATCAGCTGACTAAGATTCCTGCAATTTCCGGACTCATCTTCAATCCAAGAACAACTTGTTTTGAAGAGCGACTTAGATCCATACCACCAAAATAAGTTTTCGACTTTCGCCTGAAGACACACCAAGAACCAATTTCAAAGAGCAGACAACTTGAAGTGTTAAAACTCGCCTAACGGAAAACAACGTGTCACAATCCATATAACGGGTCGGGAGATAGACGCAGTCCTATGTATCCAGCAACTAGACATAAAGTATTGTTATCCTTTTTTTTTTGATACCTTGAACTTTTGAGTTATCATTTTATTTCTAACGACGAGGCTGATATCGAATGTAACCAGATTCCCATCCGAGTCACCAAAAGGTTAGAACGTCACATTTGGGTGCCGCGACCGATACCAAGCCAGTTGGTCGTCACAGGACGAGACAACACGACTGACGCGACAGGCGGACGTCACGTTTGGAGCAGCGACACTCGAACGAAGCAGGGAGGAGCGAGCGAAGGCTGTGTTTAGGGACGTCACAAAGCCATCATATTCTGTATTCAAACCAGAGTAGTTTTCCGGTTTGAAGTGAAGACGAAGGGAAAATATATCGAGACATCATGATATAACGGCTCTACTTTTACTTTTTTTTAAATAAGTTATATAATAAATTCTTGGGCATATCGACATAGTGTAATGGTTAACGCGATTGTCTTTCTAGAACAACCGACTGCTCCATACTTTCGGTTTTGTGCCACATCTAAGCTACGCTTAGAAAATCAGCATCAAATACATTCTTTGTACAAGAAATGGAGCCTCGGAATGAGAAATAGAAGTGCCCAGTTCGAATTCAAGTCGGGTTCGTTAAAATCTTTCAAGTCTTTGGAAAGGTAAGAATTCACCCCCTAGTTATGGTTTAAATAGTAGTTTTCGTATCTGTAAAAATCGCAAAATATTATTTATGCTGATTCGTAAAAAAAGACAAATTATTGACACCATAACATCTAATGTTAAGGGTTATCTTTCCACTATAACTTCAGAGCTTACGCTATTCTTGAAGGACCATGATTTATGGAATCCTACGGGGATGCTTCACTGAATACTACATTCTTAATGTCTTACAATTTAGAAGCACTTATTATCTATCGGCCATAACATAATAATTCTTGTGTCTTATTCATCCATCTAATGTTTATATCACATGCCTCGTTCATTCACACTTTACCTTGGGTTGCTCTCGGGCCGTCGATTTGGGAAACATTAAGATAATAAATATATGGTAATATTTTGACCTCCCCCTTCCAGAAAAATGACATGAACAAAAAACAGCATCAGTACTTAAATGGGAAATATTAAGTACCCTTTGTTTTATAGATAAAAAAAGCAGATAAGAAACCTTTTTTAAAGTGACATTTCAAGATGCCAAATACGAAGTAGATATGTCAGAAGCAAACAAATACCACATTCTAAATATCTAGATAATCTTTTAACAGAGGATGGAATATATGGCACAGAAATCCAAAGGGAAAAGTTGCCTTGTAAAGAGTAACTAAAATCATTTAGGGAAAATGTAAGCGAAAAAAGAACACATAGAATCAAAAAAAGTCAAATGAAATTTCAAGGGAACATAATGAGGATAGTAGACTTGGAGAATTTGAAACTGCCAACGACTATCGAAGGCAAGCACCTGGTAATCTCCATCGATCCCCCCTTCCAGGTAGTGAGCAAGTTCGTCTTTACTTAACTTAGGTTATTGGACTAGAACCGGTATGTGAACGTGATATCGCCGCAAGCAGCGGGGGAAGAGGAATTAACCATTACGACAATCAATTGATTGATGGTGTTATCTTACAGTTTTGGGCTTTTTTTTAATTATCTTCTGCCATAGTTTTGTCCAAATTATGCAGATATTATTCCTGCAAATGTGAAAGAAAAAAAGATGTTATCGAAGAATTTAATTAAAATTAACATATTTCATTATTATTTTTTTGGATTTTTATTTTTTCTTATTCCCTACAACCTGACAATTTGTAAGAAACCATATTTGAAGTGTAAAACCAGGATGTTCATGTATCAACGAGTTCACTTTAAAAAAGAAAGCATGGAGAATATTTATTGATCATTTCATTATAAGCAGTACAGACACTAAGACAATAAAGGTACTAAGATGCAAGAGGATAAGGAGTATTAGAGAATATGAGAAGAAAAAAAAACATTATTAAGGCGAGAGAACAAAAAAAAAACAAGAAATACAGAAGATAACCACTGACTTTGCATTTAAATTTTTGAAGATCAAAATTGTCTGTTAAGAAAAAAGGGGCAGAGAGTTCATCAAGCCAGGAGTACGATAGAAGAAACAGTTAGCCATTTCAACTGTAAAATGACGAGACCAATCTGATACTGCGCTTAAATTGACGAAGTCGATGTACCATGGAGGAAAAAATGAAAAAGAAATTATCAGAAGAAACAAAGACACAATAACAAAATTTAGAACAAAAGATGAAAAATTTAGAATAAAAGATGATGAATCTTGCTATTATGTAAATATAGAACGAAGAAAATACAAAATTACAAAAATAATAATATGAAGGAAAAGAAGATCAAGAAGAAGAGGAGGAGGAGGAAATATAAGAAGAAGAAATGAAGAAAGAAAAATAGTAGTTTTTTTTTTCTTCTTCTTCTTTCGTTCGTTCTTTTCTTTCTATGTTTCAAAACAATCCCCTAGTGTTTTGCTTTCTGCTTCTTCTTTTACTAGAGTCCGTTCCTTTTTTTCATCTTCCAAAAAGATTTTCCTACTATTTTAGTTAATTCGTTTTTTTTCTTTCTTTCTTTCTTTCTTTCTTTCTTTTGCTTTTTCTTGTACTAATGTCCTTCCATTTCTTTTCATCTACCAAATAAATTTTCCTACAATTTCGCTTTCTTCCTTTCTTCTTCTTCTCCTCCACCTCCTCGTCTTCTTCTTCTTGTTACTTTCTTTTTCTCTTCTTCTTCTCTACTGCTTCTACTACTCGACATCGTCTCTTTCTTTTAATCTTATAAAAACATTTTCCCACTATTTTGCTTCTTATTTCTGTTTTTACTTTTCTTTTTTTCCTTCTTCTTTACTTTTCTTTTTTTCCTTCTTCTTGTACAAATCCTTTTCTTTTCATCTTCCGAATAATATTCCTTCTTTCTTTCATTCTTCTTCTTCTTCTTCTTCTTCTTCTTCTTCTTCTTCTTCTTCTTCTTCTTCTTCTTCTTCTTCCCTTATATTTTTTTCTTTTCGTTCATCATGTACAAGTCTTCGTCCGTTTAATTTCATGTTCCAAAAAGATTTTCCTTGTATTTTGTTTTCTTCTTCTTCCTCCTCCTCTTCTTCTTCTTCTTCTTCTTCTTCTTTCGACATTTCTCTAAACGTTTGTCTTTATATTTCAACAGGTATTTTTCTTCGTTCTATATTTACATAATAGCAAGATTCATCATCTTTTGTTCTAAATTTTTCATCTTTTGTTCTAAATTTTTCAACTTTCGTTTTGTTCTTTGAAATATAATTTTCTTATAAATTCTTCTATTTTTTCTTTTCCTTCACTCCTTCTCTTCTAGTCTTCGTGCCTTTATTTTCATCTTCGAAAAAGAAGAAAAACACAAGGGAAGAAAAAGAAGAAGAAAAAGAAGAATTAGTGTGCTAAAGGAATCTGGATTAAAAGAAAGATGTACTGCAGAAGAGATGAAACTGTAACAGTGAATGCGTTGTTCTAAAAGAAAAATGATATAGAAAAAATAAACTGGTGGGAGAAACTGAAGAGAAAGTGGGTAAAGAATGATTTACCGGGCGTAAACTTCTGGGGGCGGAAAAAAAAGAAAAGGCAAAATCGGCAGAGTCAAAGAAAAACATCGATGTCGACAGCAAACGAATAAATCAGTCAACATATTGTCCCTTTTATTGAAAAGCTCGTAAATCATAGCCAGAACCAAGTTATCGGCAATCGTTTACTTGCAAATTGCAAAATGCTGTCGGAATCTTGCGGAAGAAAGTGGGTGTGTTTCTGCTTACTGGCACCCCTAAATGTCAAATAATATTTGGTAACATTAGCTGCGTGCTTCCGTTTATACATAACGTAACAAAATTCCATGGAAAGAGCGAGTAAGCAATAAGGAAGTCTTAAAGAAAATGATAACAGCAAGAACACTTTTACTCAGAATCAGGAAACAAAAGCTGAAATTCCAGGGATACATAATGAGGAAGGAGGGCTTGGAAAACTTGACATTCAAGAGGCATATTGAGGAAGGCACCGAACCAGTTACCTGACGTACTTGTGTGAATAAATGGAAAAACTTGGGGCAAGAGCATTAGTAAAGTTAGAAAAAACTGCTAAGAGCCACATAGGGAGTTGTGGAGAGCCATGAGCACCTATACTTTGGAGAGAAGTGGCGTATAGAAGAAAAAGAACATTTATATTATTGTAGTCTCAGATGCCTCCTTTTAAAATATAATAATTTAAAAAATATAATAGAACGATGAGCTGTTTTGTTATGCATTATTATATAGGGACTCGTGTCTGAGTGATTAAAACGTTCTCTTTTCGACCATAATACGCAGATTCGGATCTCGCTGTTGTCGCCAGAAAGATAACATTGATGCTATTGGCCTGTGGAGGCGATCTCAGCGCGCTGTTCTGTGGGAGGTTTTTGGATATCATGTAACGAATAGAACCAATAAAATCAATCCATGTCAGTGTATTTGACGATACGGAACTGTGGAGAAGCCGTGCTGGCACTAAATGAGTCATCGGGAACGAGGTGTGAGAAAGAGATGAAGACTAGTTCAAGGAGAAGGAAAAGAAGGTGAAGAAAGAAAGAAAGAAAGAAAAAAGAGAAGGAACTTCTTTTTGAAGATGATAAAAAAGTGAAAGAAGAAGAAGAAGAAGAAGAAGAAGAAGAAGAAGAAGAAGAAGAAGAAGAAGAAATGAAGAAGTGAAGAAAGTAGAACAGTAGGAAAATCTCTTTGGAAGATAAAAATAAAGGGACGAAAACTTTTACAGGAAGAAGGAGAAGAAGAAGTTCTATTCAAACTGCTGATCACGCCAGTTTATGCACTCTCTTACATGACCTGCAAGTAAACTCCGCTCAGAATAGTTGCAGTATGAACCGCAGGTGGCCTCAATGGGTGTTGAGCAAGCACGTATGTCCCTGAGCAGGCGTCTGTAACAGTGGTTAGCAATACGCTCTAATAGACCTGTTTTCGTGAGAACAAACTAATAGCCATTATTATTATTATTATTATTATTATTATTATTATTATTATTATTATTAAAGACATATAGGCAATTTTCCCATATAATTACATGTATATATAGCGCCTTCTCTGAAACGTATATCTTAGTCAACAAGGCCGGACTGGCTATGGCAACATCGGCAATGGCAAAACAACTCATTAAAACTTGGAAGAGCAAAAACATCAGCCTTCCAACCAAGACGAAACTCTACAAGTAACTGATGTCTATACTGCTTTATGGATGTGAAAGCTGGATTCTGAGAGCAGAAATCACCAAGAGAGTCCAAACATTTGAAACAAAATGCTTCAGACGCCTTCTTGGGATCTCCTGAAGAGAACATAAGACAAATTACTTTGTACAGAGCCAAGTAACACAACTGACAGGACCCAGGAGAGACCCTCTTGGCAATAGTAAAGAGGAAAAATCTATTGCTACTTGGACATGTCATACACCACAATACTATACCCAAGACGCTCCATCAAGGTTCCTTGGAAGTAGGTAGACGTAGATGAGGGAGGGGCAGTTCATAAGCTGGATGGACAAAATCAATGAATAGACCAGGATGGACACTCCGACCCTGTTTCTTGAGGCACAAAATAGATCTGATTGGCGGGGGCTGGCAGCAGCATCGTATGCAAAATCTTACTTATTTGGCGCGTCGCCCGAGACCTCCCCAGAACGAAGTCGTGTACGCAACACTACAATCGGTTCCGTCATGAGAAAAGGACATCAGAAAGGTATATCTGAGTAACCTTGATGCGAAGTAGCAACCCATCAAAGGGAAACTTACTCTGAAATAGCCAGAACGAGGTGATCGGTAAACTTTACTTGCGAAGAGCAAAATGTTAGTGGGGTTTTCTGGAAGCAGGGAGCTGTGTGTTTAAGGCTAAAGTCTAACCGAAAATTCAATTATTCACTGCAATAAGATACCACTTATTCAGTGGTATCATATTGCAGTCCACAATAAGATACCACTGAGTGAAGTAGTGTTGTGTTATAACTATCGTATTTAAAATTACGTGGGATATATTTCATGCCTAATGTACGCATTTGGGGATAAAATATCGCGTCATCCACGTAAATATATTGAGGGCGGAAATATGGCGGACATATATTTGACGGACGGACATTCTGGTCGACGGATATTTCACCGAAAAAGGACAAGTAAAAATAATGACAAGCAATATTTTAAGTATTTTAATTAGAAGTTTTATAAGGTAGAATAGGGTTAATAATTACCACTGAATTTCAAGTGGTTAAATTACTAAATCTAAATTTAAAGTTAAAAGTTTTCTTATTTCAATATATTGTAAAAAGTATCACCTAATTATTTAAATTCGTATTTAACAGTAAGATAAAAGCTAGTTCATCCCTTTAAGATAATGATAATTAAAGGCGAAATTGAAAGATCTTTCATATGGTAAATGCTTAACATTTTTGCAGTAGTAAAAGGTGCTTTTTCTCAAAGTACTTATCATCTTACAGTAATATTTGAAGTAAAATATAATATATACAGAACAGATCTTTAAAAACAAGCCTGCAAATAACGAAAAATTATAATTTATTACAGTAAATAAATATAAATATGTGTATCACATTACGATAAAGAGTACGCCACTACATTTTCGGCTAAATGTCCATTCGCTTAAATTTCCATCGGCCAAATGTCCGTTCGGCGAAATGCTCCTCGGTCAAATGTCCGTCGGCCAAATGTCCGAGTACCTAAGTATATATCTGTAGACCTATCTCTCGGAAAGGGGATTGAAACTATGGTTTTATGATCATAGTTTAAGTTTGAATAATGAACAAATAACGAAACGGTACAGCTTTTTCAAAGCATTATTGGAAAATAAAGGGAAAGTAATGGAGTAGACCCAAACATATCGTGGGAAGCGGTAGCAGGAGAGAGATAGATGTAGTCCTGGCTTTAAAAATAACTCTTTGGCGTATATAATCGTGTATAAGTCGACTTCATATATATAGTATGACTTGTAGCATGAATTTTATATTTTTGTGTATAGTGCAATCGTTTACCAAAAATGCATGACTTTTAAATTCTTCAAAAGATTATCTGATAGTCAGATATATTCTTATTTATCTAAGTGGACATCGGATGATAATGTGTATTCATAATTGTGTACATATGTAGAATTATCTACAGTTTTAATGCACGTGATACATGACTGACCAATGAAAATCGAACCGCACATAATTGAAAAATACCAAAACTTTTATCTTTTTTCTCTCCAACTCTGATGAAGCTTTATAATGTTATATATTATATAATGTTTCCTGTTTGTTTTGTTTAGTTTTAAATCATGTCGGATTCTGATACATATTTGATGTACATTTTATATTTAACAATGAAGTCAGTTTTTCAAAACCTTTAAAATTTTGAAGAATTAACGGCTTTTTTACTTTTATTTATAAATGCCAGTTTCAAAATAAAAATACTTACATTTGTCTTGATAAAGTCCATCAGAGGTCGACACGTCTTCTTCTTCGCGGTTTTTTAGTTTTTATCCAGATTGTCATTTTATAGATATATTTTAAGTATATTTGAAATTTTACTTGTACTTGGAACCTATATGGATGTGAGGGTGGTGTAATGGGATGAGAAATTGGAAAGCCTATTTCAGGTTCCACTGTCATGACTATTCTTACAATTCAAAAATAGGTTTCGGCTTTAAATAACACACAAAATCAATCAATCAGTCAAATATATATTTTGCAATTCAATCCCACCCATACACACACACACACACACACACACACACACACACACACACACACACACACACACACACACACACACACACACACACATATATATATATATATATATATATATATATATATATATATATATATATATATTCAAGTATGGTTGGTTGAATAATCTAGATATATTATGTCAATTTATTTTATTGTAATGCTGTCAAATTCGCCGATCAATTTCTTAGTGTTGTTACCAACCAATTAAGAAAGACGCCATAATTTTCTTTATTTCTTTTATTTTCCCAAGTATTTTCAATCTCATTCAAGATCAGCTTCAGGGGTGAATTGATATGACAAAAAATTAATGTAATTGATAGATGTAATTTTTTTGTAAATGTGCATGAAACGTATTTCGTTATAGTCAATTTAAAAATAAATGTTAAGAATATGTAAGGGAGGTTCCTTAATTCCTATTTCTATTATTAATATTTTAAAATACGCAACCTCCAATTTATTTATTTTTTTTTACAATTTGAACATCCCAAAACATTGTTTTTATAGAAATTTTTAAACATTGTTGCTACACTCATATTTAATTTTTTTTTAATGTAGGTTACATTTTTTTATATAGATTGCTTCAGGAATTTGAATTTTTGTTTTTCTTTAATTTCATGATGGAGTATTCTTGTATTGTCAATTAATATTTCTATAAAACGTTAATACGGACAGAAATGTTTTTTTTAAATGTTGTGCAGCAGAACTTGAATCCGAGATTTCTAAATAACCCTTATTTATAATGTTGTCGTCGTGAAACATATATATTTACATTTTTGTCTGTGATACAATTTACCAAAGAACGTTTAAATTTATATTCGATGTAAAACCAACCTGTTTAATTCCTAAATGCGATATATGTCTCACTATAGATCAAATATAAACAGTGTATCTGACTACGTGTGGACATTTGATTTTTCATTTTACGTAATGGATTATATGACTATTTGCCCAGTATTTTTCATATTCGAAGTTAAATGACTCAAAAAGTGTTTATATTTCGTTAAATTAACCAATGTCACCTAATCTAACAAACGTGAATTCGTATGTATATAAATAGTACATATATGCTTCAGTTTCGACTTCGGAGATACAAGGACCATCACAAAACAACACAGTAAGACATTGGACTTCAGCCTACATCGTTTGAAATACAAGTCCGAGACAGTATCACCTAGCGGTATTCTATCAGTATCGAAGTCAAAAAGTTCGAAGCGAAGAGAACAGAAAAAGAAGACAAACGAGAAGAGAGGAAGGATTGAAAGAATCGACCTCGGCCTCCATCAACATTACAATGCAATCAATGCCATCAGCCATTTCATGCAAGAATTATTCTACTCAGTCATCAACACCATCATCACAAATAGAAGAAGAAATTCAATTTTTGGATAAGAGATAAAGCCAATGACCCAATGCATAATGAAAAATTGAATGCGTGACTCTACGTAGAGAAACGTGTGTGTGTGTGTGTGTGTGTATGTGTGTGTGTGTGTGTGTGCGCGCATGTGTGTATGTGTACGTGCGCGCGCGCGCATGTGTGCGTGCGTGCGCGCATGTGTGCGTGTGTGCATGCGTGCGCGCATGTGCGTCTGTGTGTATGTGTTTTTGCTCGTTTTTTAATAAAAAAAATCTCATTTGATTCCCACACGTTGTTCCTGCAGATTTCCGCATAGCATAACGTCCGTTGTTTGTTTCTATTTCCCATGGAATCTCCCATCGACAACGGACAGGAAGCAGGTGTTTCTGTTTTATCGACTCAAAAGTACCATTCGTAAAGTCGGCATGATATCTGGCCTGTTTTCAGAGCACAAACTATCTACATATAAATATGTATCGACACGTTGACATCCAAATGAGTCTCGCAAATCTTATTTAAATTCACACTCTTCCTCTCCTATGTGACCTCTCCCTTCAGGACGTTGGCGAACAAGGCTCTCCCCAATTTTCTATCCTTTGTAGCTCTTAATAAATTTTGCTACCACACTCAAACCTAGCTGTCCCATCCATTCGCTCAGGCTCAACCAGTAGGTTATGTTTTATTTTCCTCTGTCCCTCTTTGCTGTGAATATCACATTTTCCAAGCCCTCTTTCATGAATACGTGTCCTAGAAATTTCCACTGTCTCTTTCAGATGTTAAATATAAGTGTTGTTTTAACAATTTTCTACAAACATCGTCGTTGCTCCCATGTTCGGTTTATGATATTCTCAGCATCCTTCTGTAGAACCATATTTCTGTTGAGTCAAGTTTCTTCTTCATCTGTGAGGAGATTGTGCAGCATTCATCGCTATAACTACTGTTTGTAAACCCAACAAAATAACTCAGGTATAACGACCTCAAGTGGAAATTAAATATACGACCCATCGCAAAAGACACTTGGAAAATGGTCAGATTTTTGTACTGATCCAGAATCCTGCTAAGACAGAAAGCACTTGCTAAAGTTGCAGACACGTTGTATTTTGGTTGTGGGGTTACGTAACGCTATGGCGATTTACTGTAACATTGCAATTAAATATTTTACTGGGCTCATACTGACCACATTTTCCTAATGCTGACAAACTCACTCCATTTAGCTATTTCCTGACCCCTAACAGACCATTCATCCCTAACGTTGGCAAATGCTCTGCAATTAACTGTTTTCCTATCCTCAAACTGACTTCCCATCACTAATGTTGTCAAAAGCCCTGCAATTAACTATTTTCCTTACCACTTACCTCCAACGTGTCAAAACATTATGATAAAGTGTTGTAGCAGAAATTTTCTGCATTGATCAAATAAGATTAGAATACTTCTTTTTTTTAGCTTAACAGTCTGCATGGAAGATATGAAAAATCTTCTTGTATTATTTTTTTTACTTGAGAGTAACTATTTTGGATCATGAAGGCATGTTTTAATATCTTTCCAGAATTTTTTTATCCATGTTCTGTTAACGTTACAAGGCGACATATTTGCAACAAGGTAGAGTTGCGGACACATTGCAAACTCTATAAACGATACAGAAACATTTCAGTAACGTTATTTTGTTTGTTGTGAAAGCAACAAACCCCTTTTGCCATGTTTTATTTCTATAAGAATTGGATCACATAAAAAATGGTGTATTGCTGCCATATTTGATCTGGGGTTTTCCAATCCTCACTTCACATTGAAATACCGGTTCCCATACAATCAATGAAGTTAAGCAACGTCGAGCCTAGTCAGTATCTAGATTGCTGAATACCAGGTGCTGTAAGCTTGGATGTGCAGATGGTGTAATAGATAACGGTTCGGAATTGTTCATTGGGAAACCGAGTTCCAACGCCCGTTGGATTATTTATATTCACTTGCACGTAAATATCCTCTTCTCCTCCACCTAAGGGTTAATTAGTAAGACTTGTATAACTAAACCATTAATATCTCAAAAGAAAATTTTTGCAATCTAGAATTATTTTCTGGTTTTAAATCATCTACAAACGGTTGATAAACCGTAGAAAATGAATGAATTAATATAAAATCAGTTCTCACTTCCCTGCCTTAAATGAGTTCAAGGCCGCTTACGCGCCCTGCGGGTAATGAATGATTTTCTAACTTTACAAACGCTTTCCATTTAGCTGTTCTGTCCAGCATATCATACATTTACAGTGAAAATAAAATACCTTTCTACGTCCACAGATTTGAATCAACCTAATTTTCTGCGTATAATGCTTTTATATGAAGGTCGTTCTAATCCTTACGCACCCAAAACTACAACTTTATGGAATAGAATCTTAAGAGGATATGCTTATCTGAACACCACATACTTGATGACTTTCATTCTAGATGCACTAATTATCTATCGGCCATAACATAATAATTCCCACATTTTACTCCTCCATCTAACTTCCATATCAAATAACTTGTTCAATTACACTCTGCTTTGAGTGTATCTTTGGCTTTGTATTGGGGCAACATTTAGATAATAAATATTTGCCAACATTTTAACTATCTCCATGCAGAAATATTATGAATATGAAACGCCACCAGTGTTTGAAGGTGAACATATTACAGTGTACTTTATTTTAATCATTTCACCCTCAAGCATGGAAATAAAGCCACTAGGACGCAAGACTTTACCGAGTCCTAGAGAATAGGAGAAAATACTATTAAAGAGAGGGGATAATAAAAGAATTAGAATTGAGAAAACAGAAGACAACGATTGATATTGCATTTAAAGTTTTGAAGTTGACTGGAAGCAACAAGTCAGAAGAGAGTTCCACAAGCGAGAAATGCAATAGAAGAAACTATTAACATAGAACTTATGGTTAGATCTAGTAATTTCTACAGTAAAATGATGAGACCTCGCCGCCAATCTAGTACTGCGTTTAAATTCATAACGTTTTAAATTCATAGCGAAACAGGTATGTTACGCTTGTGGGAAAATGACTGAAGTTTACATGTCTAGTCAAGACCAGTAACATTTTAGATGCTTCTTTGCATTTTATTAAGGATTTCTAAATATGTAACAGGAGCAGCAGACCAGATGTAGCAACAAAAATCAAAGCAAGGACTAATGGCAGACTTTGCTTTGCATCTCTGATAGCGGATATGTTGTTTTTTGTTGTTTTTCTCTGGAAGGGAACAGTTTCAAGTGGCACACACGAATTTGTGACGTCAGAATCAAACAATGACGACATTCTAAATATCTAGATAGGCTTTTAATAGAGGACAGATCATGTGGCACCTAAATCCGAAGTCAAAACATGCGTTTTCCAAAGAGTAACAAGAAACGTTTAGGGAAATTAGGAAAACAAACAAAAAAAAAGCATACATAGAATCAGAAAGAGTTAATTGAAATTTCAAGGGCACATACAGAGGGAAGAAGACTTGGAGAATTTGACACTCTCAGGACATATTGAAGGGAAGAGATGGAGTGGAATGTAGTGTATAACCTACATAATGAGTTTGTGTAAATAGTTGGCAGAACAGGAGAGATAACAAAAAGATAGACTTTCATATGACCTCCAAATGACGGAAAATTGTGGATAGCCATAATCAAACACGTTCTGAGGAGACATGGCACTTGAAAAACAATTCTGTAGAGTTTATGCTGTATTTGTAAGGTAAATAGGGTGATATTATTGATTCAATGTTTTTTGATAAATGGTAGGCAGGAGTGAGAGTAAGGATGGAAAGGTTTTTATAAATTTCAACATAAATTGATATTTCTAGGCTATATAACGCGAGAAGTGGTCACTCAGAGGAAATGTCGGAGGTAAGCGGGAGATAGAAAATCAGGAAATAATCTACCTTTTGTAAATGATTGGCGAGATAAAAGAGAGGAAATTGGAAAGAGCCACGACTGACCGCATTCTGAATCGTACAGTACGTAGAAGAAGAATTTACATATGTACATTTCAGGAGTCAATAGGTTTAACAAAACAACGAGACACACCTGGCAATAGTCGACGTTCGTACTGGGTGAACTTTGGTAAAAAAAATAAAAATAAAAAAAGAATTAAAGCAAATAAAATAAAAATTGGAGAAGTACCCAAATCAATCTGTATGTTGCTTTGATTTAGCATCAGATATATTTGTGCAAATTGGTGTAGTGCTTATTTGAGTAGTCACGTTTGCTCAGTTGGCTGGGTAATCGAAGATAGCTGAACATTCTAGGGAACATAATGAGGAAAGATAGCTTAGAAAATTTGACACTCACGGGACATTATGAAAGCGAGAGGGACAGTGGAAACAGTGCATATGTTTTTGTTCAATACCCACAGAGTCAGTCATGATTTATAACGCAACTATGCTTATTTACAGTTTCTGAAAGAGATTACATAATCAGTTTTGAATACAGCCAGTACGTCCAATCCCTCGGACACGATGTCTTGTCATTTGGCATTCGTACAGCTTCTCTTCTGATTTGCTAACCCTGTTGCCCTAAAAAAAAACTAAGCTCAACAAGTGGCAAGGTTTACAGTTATTTTCCAGCGTTGTCATCAACTGATTCTGATATTATCATCATGTCACCTCCTTAATAAATCGACTGTGATAATATTTTTTCTTTGTAAAAAATTTAAAAAGGCATTATCCACGATTGTATGATCAATTCGAGAGAATAGAATGATTAAAAACTAAGATGCCAACAGATTTTAATCGAAAATGTAGCAGAACTACTAGCCAAGGTAATAAAAGAAAGCGAGGAGAAAGAAATAAACACTAATTGGAAGAAGACTGAATCTATGGTAATCAGAAAAAAAAACAGCAGCCCAACATACGAATTACAAATTGGAGATTTCAGCATTAAGCAAATACAAAATTTTAAGTATCTAGGAAGTATTGTAACAGAGGACGGGAAATGAAACTCCGAAATCCGAAGGCGAATTAGGATAGCGAAAGATACCTTCCAAAAGTTTCTTCATATCTATCTATCTATCTATCTATCTATCTATCTATCTATCTATCTATCTATCTATCTATCACAGTCTTTTCAAATCTATCTATCTATCTATCTATCTATCTATCTATCTATCTATCCAAGAAGACGCAATGTATAGTAATCAGAAATAAAAAGGAACCCACCATACGAATAACAAATTGGAGATGTCAAAATTAATCAAATGCAAAAATTTAAATATCTAGGAAGTGTTTTAACAGAGGATGGAAAAAAGCGAGACCGAAATTCGAAGGCGTATTGGGATAGCGGAAAAAGCGCAAAAGCTAGGAAAAGTATAAAGAAACAGGAAAATCTCGATAGAAACAAAGAAATGCGTGCGTAACTGTTGTTTAATAACGCTCCTTCTATATGGCAGTGAATGTTGGGCAATCACAGAAAAATGAGCATCTATAGGAGGATGCTGAGAATACGATGAAGTGAACAGCTATGGGTAAATAGTCTTGAGTGGCAACTATTCTAGGAGAAGGACAGTTCTGAATACAAAACCGATCCTCCGGGCTGGAGGTTGTGCAGTAGGCTAACTCATTTAAAAATCACTTGTTACAGAAACCACAACGATATCTTGCGGCTCTATTTTCCTCAAGGAATTTCAAGGCATAATATATATATATATATATATATATATATATATATATATATATATATATATATATATATATATATATATATATATATATAACATACATAAGCAGGGTAAATTCTTTTCGGAGAATGAGGGCCTCTACTTTTACTGGTTCTTGAGTCTTGAATTTGGTGAAAAATAGTATTAAATACATTTAGCACATTATGCTTAATAATATTGAATATTTATTTTTTGAAAAATAACATTTTCAAAATGAAATGTTACTGTATTGTTATTCATTTCTAATCTAATCTTGTACCAATCAATTTGATCTCATATTTTTCGTGCCAATAGTACGTTGATATTCATTCAGATATGAATTTCCATTGAATAAAATGGCTTCACTTTGTTCATTCTCCTCGAATTCCTCGATCGCACACTAATTGCCACTGAGTGGATTACAACAATTCGCATAATATTCTTCGCAAAAAATCGTGAATTATGAACGTCTTCTCTTATATTGTCTCGTATTTCTAAGAAAGTTCAATTCAGTATCTGTTCAAGCAAGTTAAACTTTTTCCATGCTTTTTTCCACATTCATAGACGATTTTTTCTGTCATTCCATTGAAATAATTTGTCGTTTCCGACCAGATTTTCGTCTTCGTACGATTAATTTAATTGATGTCATTGTTAATTGAATTTCTTAGTTATTTAAACAGAAACATTTCCACCTTAAAATAGGTAACAATCTTAGAATTTAGATAACAGCTTCGAGATAACGTATAAGTAAATGTATAACAGAAAGTAAACAATATTGGTATTTTTAGTAGCTTATTTTGCTGATTATAAGGCCTATTTGTTCCTATGAAATATTTGCAAATCCACTCGGTGTCCCATAAATCGAAAGACAGTGACGCGAATTATAAGTTCGACAATTGATATCGCTTTAAGGATTCATCAGTACAGTAAGAAATATCGTATGTTTTAATCTACACATAAATCAAACTTAAGCTTATATTTTATCCAAATTAGCATGTACCTAATTTAAAATTGGTGCTCCGCTGTGGTTTGTGAGGAATTCATCACGATTAGTGAGGATTTTAGGTTGCAATAAGGTTAGGCTTCGGTCGTATTATGCACTCTAACTTCTCTTTTAATTATTAGACTTTAAATAGTTATCATAACTTTGTTACTTCTTCTCTGTCTGTAGTGAATTTGTCGTAATTAGACAGGATTTCATTAATTAGATAGCATTGAAGCTGGCGAGGCTGGCTATGAAGTACAGAGACATTTTTTTCTGATTTCTTCCTTCAAAAATTCTGGGGGCATTAATGCCTTTTAGTGTCTTATGAGCAACGACATATATGAAAAATTGACAATCATTTATTATTATTATTATTATTATTGTAATAGTCTTACGCCATTTCTTTTCATCGTAAAAATATTTTCCTATATTATTTCTGTCACCTTCTTTTTTAATCTTCTTCTTCTTCTTTTTCTTTATTCCTCGTCTTACTTTCTTTCTTTTTTTCTTTTTCTTCTTATACTTGTACTAGCCTTGCTCCTTTTCTTTTCACCATCAGAAACACTTTCCTACGCCTTTTCTCTCTTTCTTCTTCTCCTTCTCCTCCTCCTCCTCCTTCTTCTTCTTCTTCAGTGTGGGTGCCTCGGATACATCGGATCGTCTTATAAGAAGCGCAATAGGATAGTCTACCTTAAACATCTTAGAAATATAAAATATAAATATAGAATATTTTAACAAAAACGGGTCATCATATAGAAAGGCTCAGTTTGATACTTTTAACTAAAACAGACGAACAATCACTAATCCAGCATCATGCGCAAATATCCTATTTTACAACATGTTTTAATCTATATGTATTTAGGCAGTAATCCCTCTTTTATACATGTTTCATTAGAGACGACAGACAAGGTACTGAGATTTAGCGTTTTATTTAATTTCTTTTTGTGTTCTTTTCTGGACACATTGTGTACAGAAACTGTCCAAATGTTCTTTCGGGCATTATCAAGGATGATTTTATTTTAAATTTTTAACTGGCTGTATGGGTTGTGTGTATGTATCTAAAGTTACAGGGATGTTTTATTTTCCGAACACAGTCAGCACATTATGGACGTGTTCGTTGTTAATATTATTGAGTGCTGGCTTTTTTCTTTTTTATTAAGGCTTCCATTATATTTAATCATTTTTTACAAGTACGTTTTGGATGGAATCTGGTAGGCTTGTATGTGCGTTTAAATGGGTTCTGATGGCGCTGTGGCCGGATAGGTGTAACGTAAGATAGGTAGGTAATATTACGTCCCATATAATTATTTATGAGTTCGATTTGATCAGGAACACTGTCATTTAAGATGCATTTAAACTCGTAAATAATGTTTGATCCTTGTAGTTTGGATTTTGCAGGCATATTCTTATTTTTAAGGAAAAGGTTAGTTGTTTAAATTTTTTTACAATATATAATTAATTATTTTTTTTTTTTTTGTTCAGGCCAACTGGGGTAGTGTATTTCTTTATGATATTTCTAAGTAAACATTCATCGAACACAAAAAAATAAATAAAAATATTAACCACCGTACATTGTCATTTGTCTTTAATAAAATATATATATATATATATATATATATATATATATATATATATATATATATATATATATATATATATATATATATAAAGAAAAAAAAAAGCACAGTAAGATATATAATCTGGTGATCTTATTGATATTTTTATTTTTACAAAACAGTGCTAAATTTACAGAGCATAAATATTATAAATTAACTGATTGAAAATGTGTTTTTTTCGCTACACAGTAATAACCATGTTTCAAAAAATGGAAGCTAAATCTTTAAATTTAATTATATAATTAAATTAAAAGTATTAGTTTCATCTTCAAGCGAATATTGGAATAACTTATTTTTAAATTTACTGAGTTTAAATGCACATATAAATTCATAATTTACTGTTTCTAAGGATACAGAGAAATCCAATGATTCAGACAGGGGCGGTAGCGTGTTTATTTTTATTAGCTATTGTTGTATCAATTATGAGTTACGTTCGAAAAGAGGTTAAGTTTAGGGAGGTAGGGGTGTATTTTTCAACGAATTCTGACATCCCTTAAATGCATGTCGTCTGTTTTTTTTTGGGGGGGGGGTATTAACGGCAAAAAGTTTTTCGGCATTTTTTTTCTTACATGTACACTTGAAGATTCTTTTTAGCTTTGTTTGTTTTAGAATACGTTTCATTTAACTACAATTTTAAAATATGTTTTACTTTTAATTACTAAATAGACTATATTTATTTTTTTAAAAACAAGTAAATGTAATAGAATTATTTACATTATTTAAAATTATTTTTTCATATCAAATATAAATATGTATGTTACCAGCTTACATTTTTTTTAAGTTGAATACTCGAGCCATGCTATTAAATGGTCTTATTAGATTGAAACTTACATGTAGGATACCTGTTCTGAAATATCTAAACTGACAGATGTGTATAATTAGCTTTGTGAAACCTATGCGTTTTGACGAAGACCATACTTCTTAAAACCTTGTTGACTGGCGCTACATAATCACAAGGAACTGTACCAGATAATAGAAATCACATCACTTAAGGACACTCAACAGCAGCAACAACTGAAATGATTGATTGATTCGTTGTCTAGTGTTTTATGACATATTTGCAGGTTATTTCAAACAAGAAATTATTTTTTAGATTTTAAGACTTTCTTTTTGGCGATAATAATGGTAAAAGTGATGTAAGTCTTAATAATGAAGCCATAGCTGGTGGGGAGGCGGATTCATACCGATCCCAAGAGTATTTGAGCGTGAGTGAATGTAGCGAAACCGACTGTAATTGGAACCGAATTCAGCTCTCTGATTTCCCATTCCTAGCTGAGTGACAACGGGAATTAGAACTCGACTCTCCGATTAACAATTCCAAGTTATTATCCATTACGCCACCCGCACAGCCAAGCTTACAGAACCTGGTATTTCGAGCGGTCACGCATCTTGATACTGACCAGGCTCGATGTTCGTACAGGAATCGGTGTTTCAACGTCGTGTGACCGTTAACCCACCCACCATTTATATATTATTCCTTATTTAATATTTGACAAATTGGAAGTAATTTTTCGATTCTCCTTATTCTATATACCGCTTCTCTTCAGTACATAAACGATCATGACTCTCCCAAACATCCTATCTCGCGTGACACTTAGCGGTGTTTCTCCCTAAGCTAAGGCTACGGTTCCTCACGTTCAGATACAGTTCCCACATGCACGTCAAGTAAGTGTCTGGCCTTCCCTTGTCACACTTGCACTCAATATGCTCTTAAAGTTACAAGCCCTCCTTCCTCATTATGTGTCCGAGGAATTTCAGATGTCTTTTTTGGATTCTAAGTATAAGTATTCTTTATGCTGCCATTTTCTTTAAGACTTCCTTGTCACTTACTGGTTCTGTCAATTAAATCTCAGTATTGTTCTGTAGAGTAACATTCATGCTGCCTTTAGTTTTCTCCTCACCTGTGCGCCTATTTTTCATCACCCACTGCCATATAATAGAATAGATAACTCATAGAAGTCAGTAACTTAACATTAAAAATTCTATAAATGCTGATTTTTCCGCATAATTTCCTCCTTTGGAAACGCCCTTAATCTAACCCACGGTCAATATATTGCTGAATATTTCCTTATAAGGAAACGGTTAGTATTTCAATTACCATTAAAACGTAACTCGAATGTTTGGTGCCTGAAATTTGCATTTATAGTTTTGCTACCGTTTGTTTATTTCATACAATTTTTTAAAAATCATTCTATGGTTTCATACAATTTTTCGTAAAACAATTTCCTAAGATGCCAAAATGTAAATTACAACCTTTCAGTTTAGAAGCATTAACATACAAAAGAAAAAAAGTCTTTTATAAAACGTTCTACGATTTAAACTGCGTTAAGTTACATTAGGTCCAAGTTAGTTTTTTTTTTTTTTGGCTTGCAATTTGAGCGTATATTATACGGAGACGTCAACACCTGAAAGCAATCTCATTATCACACGCATCTGAATGTTGGACTAATGGGACCAACTAACATCGATTTTACTCTCGGAGAAATTACCCGGAAAATGACAAAGCCCAAAAAGAAAACTGACTCTTCCCTAATCGATACCCAATGAGCTTTATTACCTATAAATTTGTCAAAGAGGAAACAAATCAATGGTATTTTCTTGGGGCCAAGTGGAATTCTTCTGGATTTTATAATCACTATATTTACATGCTATTTCGGTCGCTATAACTATCTTTTTTCCTATATTAGAATGTTTTACAACACGCTGACCCATGTTGAAATTTTCACAGTATTTCGTATTGTTAAAGTTATCACTTTCATTTTGTCGCCATTTAAAATGTATAAGTTTCATTCAATTTCGCAAACCAATTTTTGAAATTTGAATAAACTGATTTGTTTGAAAAATACTTTGACAAAAACCCTACTTCGCGGTTTAATAATTTCTTTAATTTAATTTTATGCTAAACAATATTTTTTAAGAAATTTTGTTTTTCCTTTTTCCCTTTTTAAAAGCGAAGAATAAATTCTTAGGATTCTTAGGATTTCTTACTCTTGAAAATCTAACAAACAATTGGCCATACGTATAAATTTCTGTCTGGAACCAAATTCCAACATTTGTTTGTGATTTGTTTATAGTAGTCGCAAATGCAGGGCAAACTGAAAACTGAATTCTTATATATAAATACTTAAAGAAAAGATATGCAAAAAACAAAATTGCTTTTTATTTATAAAGTATTTATTTTAATCATTAAATTGTTTTTAAACTAGTGGGAGTATTTTGTATGTTAAATAATAAAACTTAATTTTTTCCAAAAAGTTAGTGAAAATTTATTGTACTAAGCTACGCACCCTAGTAAATCCGACTGTAGTTTGTACACACTTATATGTTTGTACTTCTCTCCAAAATTTGGCTTCGATTGATAAATGTATAGCTAAGAGGGTGTGATAGACTGACGGACTAACGGAAGCTACAGAATTTTATATATAGACGATTAATTCTTCTTGGCTTCAAAGAAATAACAGAGAGTGTATTTGATCAGAGAAGCAACCTCTTAAGAAGAGTTTGTTTCACAACTTAACAATTTTGGCGAAGACGCTGTCTCTGGGGGGGGGCATTCCTCTTTACCAGTGAAATATGGTGGGAACGGTGATGAATGCATGTTTGTACTCGTGGAACGAATGGACGTAGCTCGTTTGAACATCTATGAAAATAAGGATAGAACTGCGAGAGGCTTGCAACATTTCGCCACCTTTGGATTAAGAATATTGAAAAGGGGAGAGATTATTTTAAGACTATTTGAAAATATGTCTGTGCAAAATAAATGATTTTGTCATCATTAGACGACAGACGTATTGGCGTATCTTACTTGTTCTGCTATCAGTAGTCAGTAGTTTTTTAATTCTTTTTTATCAGTCAATTTTCTTAAAACTTATAAAAACATTGTGATATGTCCGAAAAGGGAGAAATCGATTACTAACTTTGAGCTTTCTCCAAATCTTAACTTTTCTTAACTTCCCATTTTGAAGCGAATGTCATAGAGAATAGTTTGTTTTTCAAAGGTTATGTATTTTAGGATTTTGTCTGTAAACTCAAACTGCGATTGAACAAAACGTTTATTCTATTTTAAAACTGCAGTCGATTAAAGGTTTCTATAGTCTAAATGTATAGTTATTAAATTTTGAAATGTATTTATTATTTGCGTTGTCTGTCTGAATATCTGGGATTAAATTTATTATTTAAAGTATTATCCTCACTTTTGTTAAACTATTGTCCTTACCTTTGTTGCAGTTATCCTCCGGACTTCAGTCGTATATTTATCCGGATAACTTAGAGAGACTTCCAAACTACGGATTTAGAATATTCTCATTCCACTGCCTATGTCTAGGAATATCTCGTCTAGTTATTATTTTTAGTTTCCACATCCAAAAGTGAACGGATTGAACTCACAGTTACTATATCACCAAGTTCATGAACCTACAATTTGTCACAACGATATTGTCCCGTGAGACAATTCTTTGTGGATAACTTGGAGCCTTAAACCTAACCTTCCTGTTGATTAGTGCTGCTGCCGCTTATCATACCTGATTACACTCTCTAAAGCTATACATTTTTTTGTGTGACAGTTGCTGCTGACTTTCTTTCTTAGCGACTGACATTCAATTATTTATTTCCATGCTAAGCCTACTAATATATGCCAAATAGCCTCTTTTTTATTTCTTCTCGTTATTCTACAACTGTTACATAAGCAACCTCGATAAAATTACAAAGGTCTTCACCGAAATTTTAAACAGATTCTTTTATCAATGAGAGATTGTTTTAACGTGATAGCACATTGTCACAAACCGTTGCCACATGTTAGGCCCAAAATATTTCATGAATAAACGTCATTTCAATGAGACATGCCTTTATATTCCCTTCTGGTCTCCAATCTTCACAACACCGCCATGATGTTATTACTTCGAGATACATGCAGCATTAATTTAATCTTTTTGTAGAGTTGTCGATTACTAAAGTGCGACCTCTTTAATCCGTCACGCTTGGGACTAAGCTATTGCCGAGCCACAGAAAATACCGGATAATAGAAATCATTCCTAAAAACATCCTATACTAACATAGGTTTACTTGCTCCTTCCACACATATATATGCTTTATCAAGGATCGAACTTAAAAGCTTAAAACAGGAAATTGTTTTGATGAACGACCCTCTGTGGTATCTAGATTTGATTAATTCAAGCGGATTGCCAGGTTGGTGGCAAGGTCTCATCATTATACAGTTGAAATGCCTAGAAGTAACCGTAAATTCTATGCTAAAATATTCTTCTATTACACTTTTCGCTTGTTGAACTGTTTCCCGACTTCTTACTTCTCAGTCAAAAACTAAAATACATTAACAATCATCTGTATTCTTAATTTTTGTTCTCTCCGTCCTTAATCGTATTTTTCTCTCATATTTTCTAACAATCAGTAATACGTTGCATATTAGTGGCTTTATTGAGTTCCTCGAGATGAAATGATTAAAAAAGTATAAATAAATAAAAAATAAAACAATCATTAATGCCTCAAAACAAGGATTATTTTTATGCAATACAACGGTTAAAAATGTCTTAAAACTTAAGAACAATACATATTTACTATCTTGAATAGATAAATATGCTGCTATACATAAGAACTGAGAAAGGCCGTATTACCAAAACACACTGCTGAAGTCGGATGCTACGGAAAGAGGTAAGGAAATGTATAACGCTGATCCCTATGCCGCACCACGAAATAATGGCAGCTGATTCAAAAAGTGCCGGACAATGTGATTAGCTGGATTAAACAGATAGAACTGTATTACCGAAATTGTTGCCTTTGATATGACGATGTTTTCACGCTGAGAAACACTTTTGGCACTATGGTAATGTCATTTTTAGCAATTCCTACTTTCAATCTGATGAGCCAATCTTTTAATTTAATCAACTTTTAATCACATATGAGGGAAAGCTGACTCAATTCCAAGTTGATAAGTGAAATTACTTGACAAGTAACAGGCACAATAATTAAACAAATGAATTTGTTTTTTCTATTTCAGGTTTAAATAATTTGTCTTTCAAAATCTAGTTAAGTTATCGTTAAACTAACTAAATTTCTACAAATATCTGAATAACAGCTTCTTCATTTTCGTGGGAGGTAGTTACTAATATATTTGAAATTTAACTGTTGGCAGACATCATTCATGGTTTAATCGAAATTAATTATGGATGACACGCAAAACTAATTTTCTTTCACTTGTTTTACGACAGAATTTATGCTGAATTCTAGCAATTAAAACCAAAATTAAGTCTTCGAAGAAAATATTTTAATTACTATATAAAACATTTGAATAATTTTTTAATAAAAATGTTCAAGATGATTATGTTCATCGTATCGCTTTGGCCGAGCATAATATTAGGATATGAGGGTCGCGTATGGGTTAGCGTTCTAGAAAGAAATATAATCCTGAAGACATTCTCATCACCTCCATCTATAGATTAAATAACAGGGAAGATTTAGCTCTTGAGTGTTTTAGCTGACGAGCAGTCTATGAGGACGAGAACTCTTCCTTCAAAACCTGTTGGTGTGCTAGTGGTAATATATCTAGGGACAATGATGCCACTCGTAAGCATGTTGTTGACCCGTAAAAACGCACAATGCTAGCAATCATTAGGTCACGTGAATTACGCAATCTACCGCAAGTGGAGATAGTGTCTTCCTGTTCGGAGGCATTGCTATAATTTGTAATGGTTATGGTACTCATGATATGAATTTATGAATTATGATGACATAATTCCCTATCTAAAATGTGATTTTCTATCTGCTTTGCATTCATAGATACAAGCAGAAAAGTTGTGACATGTTTTGTGAGTTTTAATATAATGGACACTGCTACATACATATGCACATCCGCTCAGACGAGTGCACGCGTAAACGCACACACACACGCACACGCATACTACGAAGAAAATATCTTGCACCAATGATAAGTGCTTATAAAAAATAAAAAAATAATATATATATATATATATATATATATATATGGGCCTGAAGAAAAAGGTATGAATCCATCTGTTCTCTCGCCAAGCTATAGGTTGAATAACAGGACAAACTGATTACTGTAGTCTTGATTCACTCACTCAAAGCTATTTATATGCATATATTTTTGAACGGGCTTGGCGTCATACATGATACCTATTAGAAACTTTCGATCTGATGAGGCTATTTAAGTGCATGACTCGAGTTGTTCACTTAATAGCGATATTGATCAAAATTACCTTCAGTTTCATTGTCTGCTATATTAAATTTGTTATAACTCATCCATACTTCGACGTATCTAAAGTGTTTATTAGTATATTCCGAATTCATGAGCAAAATATCGCCGTTGGATCTTGGTACTTCAAAACTATTTACGCGCTCAGTCACCAGCAGGAGTTATGCATTTTCGCCGGCGATAAGCAAAACGTTATCATGTCGGGCCGGTAAAAAATATGTATCAGCAGAAGTGACCAATTTCCAACGCACACCGATGTTCCCACAACTAACTGGGCCGGTGCGTACTATCCTCGAATCACCTACCGGGAAGTGCGGGCGCCAAACCTGATCCGGAACACCGGACAGAGCTTTGTGAACCTCGCTATCTTATCAGCATTTTCTTTTTTTTTCTCACTACATTTATGTAATTTACAAATTAAAGTAAGCTCGACTGACTATTAAAGGATGAAAAAATTTCGCGGATTTTGCGTCATTTTGGGTTCTTTTTTTTTTTTTTTTTTTTTTTTTTGTTAAAATCCGTCATTAGTCTTTTGTGTTCAGCCAGCTGTCTTCTTTTTTTTTTTTTATCGAAAACTAATATGACATCAGCGGCAAGAGATGAAAAGAACTTTGTCTTAAAAGAAAAACTAAGAAAGTAGGCAAGACAAGCTCCACAGATCCATTTGCGGAAAAATGTATTTAAAATGTTATGGCGGAATTTCGGAATAAAGGTTGCACAGTTTATTTATTTACTTTTTGCTGTTGTTTTTTTTTTTCGTTTGTTTAGATGTTACAAAAAAATTCCTATCGAAAATTAAAAAGCGGACACAAACCCACCACAAATACATTAAACAAAATAATTATAAAAGTTATATTTTTATATTTAAATTTTCTATAATTATTATTTTTTAATGATTATTTGATTAATAATTATATTATAATAATTTATTATTAGAGAAATATGATAAATAAATTAATAATGCTTATTATCTTGTAAACAATCTGATTTTTTATGAATAAAGATTACCTCCTAAATACAGTATTTATACATTTACTCTTCTTAGATACGTTTTTTTTATTTTTGAATTACGATAACATATTTTAGTAGACTACTAAAACATATTATCCACCATCTAACTATGATCACATTCCCTCTATCGTCTCCTTAAACGTTAAGTAGGCATTTTTCCGCGATACTATTTAATACTTCATACACACTTTCATGTCAGATGTAATTTTGCCATACTACCGCATAGTTGTTATCTGTAACAAGGAAAGAATCTCAACTTCTTAGACTACCAACATCTGCCTCTAACGTCGTGGTGATTCACGGTAAGAAAGAGTGTGTTTCGTATATGTAGACATACGTTATAATAGGTTAATCGAGAGATCATTTTAATTAACCAACTTGAATAAACCTAAGTGTGAATGGGTTGTTCGTGTAATATGAATAATATTATTGATGACTTTGATGTTGTGAAGTGTCTGCACGGGAGGAAGTGGACAGCATGACAGGGGCCAAATATTGACTCTGCCGAAATTAGGGAATAAAAATTGATCAGTATACCAAACAATCGTCGCTTGTTACATACTGCCAAAAAGGCGAGCTATTTTGAGAACTTTTTGGCAGTTGGCTTTGTTGACCACGTATTTATAGCGTTATTGATTGCCCAGGAAACATTTTCAAATAAAAATCCATTAACAATTTAATTTTATTCGAGAAATTATTTTATGTTCCTTGTTTGATTCGAACGCTAGAGAGGAGGAGGAGAAATTGTGAAAATCACGTTTTCCTAAAGTGTGAGTTACGGTATCGGGAACATAAATGTTAAACAGATGATGTCATTTAACTACCTGCGTAGATTCGTGATACATGGAGTTTTTTGCATATTGTTTATTTTTACTGTTTAGACCAGTATTTCTCAACCTTTATTTATATATATATATATATATATATATATATATATATATATATATATATATATATATATATATATATATATATATAAACTTCAGGGTGTACTTGTCGAACAACTAAATCTCAGGGACACAATTTCAATAAGGAAAAATTAATCATGATGACTGAAAATCTGAATGATTTCCAATTTTTTGTTCACTACTGCAGTAGCCAAGTATTGAACTCAGAAATCTTTGGGCTAAGTCCCTTGATCCAAGCAACGCTTTTATCCACTGGTTGATGTGTCCGGCATATTAAATTATTGAACTTTTAACATCTATCCAACTCAACCTGTTCTTATCTATCTTTCTATCTATCTATCCCAACTTGTTCATATCTATATCTATCTCTATCTCTCTCTATATATATATATAGCTACATTAACCTGTTCATATCTATCTATGTCAACCTTTTCATATCAATTTGTGTCAACCTGTTCATATCTATCTATCTATCTATCTATCTATCTATCTATCTATCTATCTATCCACTATGTTTAAATAAATTACTCAAATAATTGATTTCACCTGACAACACAAAAGGAATATATTTTCTTTATTTTCAATAGCCAAAAATATTGACCAGCAGTGCATATGAAGAAAGCGTAATTCAAAAGGTTTTAGTTAATAATTAAAGAAAGAATCAATAATTTATTATAGTGAAGTGTCTCTAAATTAGTGTTTATCAACCTTTTTTGACTTCAGAGTGCACATGTCGAATAACTAAGACTCTAGGGCAAACATTAAAATTTAACAAGGAAAAAATTAGTCGTGGAATTTGAAAATAACAAAATAATAAAGAAGCCACATGAAATAAACTTTTATTTCTAAGACATTTTAAGTATGATTGTGTGAAAACCTCTTCTTGATTAGTTTTGGCCAAGAATAAAATTACCATTAATATTTGTCATTTTTGTTTTAACATTCTCAAAGAAGATTAGCAGTACAGTTGAAATTAAAATGAAATTTATGAAGACAATGGCTTAGTGTATAAAAATTATGGTTTGTGAATTTCGTGGAATAGTAGTTGTAGGTTCAATCCCTGTTCGGTCAGTGTGTACTTGCACTCAGTGGAAATTGGCGAGCGATAACTGACAATATTAAATAAAATGGGAAATGACCAGTGAAATGAGAACAGTTTACCCATTTAAATTAAATAAAAGGTTCAGTTCAGAATTCCCTGCAGTTTAGACAGCACGATATACACCTGAGGAAGGTCGTAGGGTACAATAACCGAAACGTTGTGATACAACAACAAAGATGAGGACAATAGTCCGATTACAAAAAATCTGCTATTTTTTTAAAGAGGCAGATAATGACTGATTTAAATCCCTTGAGGAAAGCAAAAAGGAAAGGATTATCCACACCTTAGAGATTGAAGAATTTAGCATCCAGTTTAAAATAGCAAATGACAAATACTTGACTTAGACATGGAAGCCATCTGTTTGATAACTGTAACTGTTTTTAAAAAATAAAGACTTTTTGGATATAAAAAAATGTCATAAATTTAGTTACTCTTCAGCTAACGTAGGGCATACTTAGCTAACTTAGCTAACTTTCAGGAAACATTAGTGCACCCAGGCACACCGGTTGAGAATTGCTGATATAAACAAATAATTTTTTTTGTTTCTCACAGAGATTTAATGAAAATAATAACAATAATAAAACTATTTTATATATATGACGAACGTTTTCTATCACTTCACACATAAATTTAATGAAAATGATAAAATTGTTTTATATAGTTGATTATTTTCTATTATTAACACCTAAATTTAATAAAAATACTTTTTCATATATTTGATGATCGTTTTCTCTAATTTAACACAGGGATTTAATAAAATAATAAATTCGTTTTATATATTTGACGATTTTTTCTAATATTTAACACGTAGACTTAATAAAAATAATTAAATTGTTTTATATATCTAACACATTTTCTATTATTTAACACAGATTTGATAAAAGATAATCATAATAGCAAAATTGTTTTAAGTATTTGACAATTATTTTCTATTATTTAACACAGAGATTTAATAAAATAATAATTTTTTTATATATCTGACGATTATTTACTGTTATTTAATACAGATTTAATAATAATGATAACAACAAAATTGTTTTATATGTTTTGCAATTATTATCTATTACTTACAACCTAGTTTTAACAATAATATTAATAATAATGTGATGTCGCCCCCCCCCTGGTCGCAGCGTCGACTCTGTCGTTCGCGGCACTGGTTGTGACGTCACGTGCTCTCCAGGCTCTGATATCCTGGTCACGGACAGCATCAGTTGTGACGTCTTTGCCGCGGCGTCAGCTGTTCGCTCCTCGCTGCTCCAAGTGTGACGTTCTAACCCTTTGGTTAGATGAATACCAGCCTCGCCGTTCCCAACTCGCTTCCAACGCCTGGTTACTGGGGTAACTGCACTGATCTCCGGTCTGCCTACCCACGTTGTGATTAGATCTTAGACAGACGGGATCAAACAGGGATTGGGGCCGTATGCCAGCTGGGTTCAACGGGGTGATAAACACACAAGTAAAAGAAAACTCACGAGGCCAAAAATTATTGAAAAAAAAAAGGGTAACAACCTTTTATATCTAAATGTTCGTTACACAAAATTGTTCCTACCTCCCGACCCGTTTTATGGACTGTGGCACCAAGCTTCTACCATACAACTTTAAGACTTCGAGTTGCTTGTTCTCTAGAAATTTGCATTTCGGGGTGTGGTTTGGTTTCGACACTGGGCGCTGATCTGTGCCAGTCGTTCACGGCTGATTTCCCTCGCCGTCAGTGCGCGAATTAACTTCTTCTGCTTCGGGTGGACGAATTTATTCACTTCGACTTGAGTTTGATGAATTTCTCTTCATAGGCTTGGTGTGATTCCACCTTCTCCTAGTCACAACTGCAAGTTAACTTCTTCGTCCGAGGCGCAAAACCAAACTCCAACTGCAACTTCTCTGCCTGTCCGGCCTGTAACTGTCTCGCCGTCCGCCCTGCAACTCTTTTGACTGTCCGGCCTGCAACTCTTCTGTGTGTCCGGCCTGCAACTCTTCTGCCTGTCCGGTCTACAACTCTTCTGCCTGTCCGGCCTGCAACTCTTCTGCCTGTCCGGCCTGTAACTTTAACTTCTCTTCGACTTTCGGCTGGACGAATTTCTTCACTCCGGATTCTCTTGCCCGCAAAGGGGCGAATGAACCGGGCCCACCGCCCGCGTTCAAGCTCCCTCGCTGTCTGCCCTGCAACTGATTTCTGTCGATTGGGGTCCTGCTTTTATTGAAGCCGTAACAAACTGGGGTGGGTCTGTCGGCGCCAGGGTTTTCTTGATAATTCCAAAAGTCGCATTATTTCTGATTTCCCATTATCGCTCTTACTTTCACTCCTACTTTCCTTACAGTGCCTCTGGGGGGAGGCGCATACCCGCTTCCCCTGATCTCTCGTATGTCAGGTGACCGCTCTCGACCAATGGGACTCTGGTCGGGTGTCTCTCCTCCTCCCTCATGTATCATGTGACTGCCCTCGGCTAATGAGACTCTGGTCGGTATCTTCCCTCCTTCCTTCGTGACGTCTCCAATCGGGCGTGGACAATCCGGGGCTTTGTTCTAGGGGAAAAACACCTTGCTTAAAAAAAAAACAAAATTTAAATTGTCCTTTTCGTACGAAAATGACGATATCGACCCCTTCTACACGTGGCATCTATCAAAACAGCCTGCCGCTAATTGGATGCGACCTAAAGAAAGAATTTTTCCGCCTTGTCGGCGTCTTCCGCGAGCTAAAACAATTGTTTTCACCTCTTTCTTTCGCTCGGGCCTGTTAACAAAATCTTAATTATCTAAATTGAAAATATTCTTCACTCATCATCGTGAGTGGTTCTTATCTTCAACTCTAGAACTGGTCAGGGTTCGTGTACCAATGTTTTGTTTTCGTATACATTTCCCAGCGGTCACTTATCATCTCAATGACACCCCTTTTCGTTCGTTACCTATTAATATTTTTTCCATTGTCCTTAAAATCTTATTTCTTCAACCAAATTGATAATAAACTCCCATACTCCGCGGACACCAAAGTAGGTCAGGTGCTTGACCGACATCTGTTATGCATCAATCGCGCTCACTACCCCGTCTCGTATCATTATTTCTAAACTCTATTCCTTCAACCAAATATAACAATTTCTATTTTCCGTGGATTTCGGTCAGGTACTTTGACCTGGATATCTTTTAACGCGTGTTTTGCTTATGACCGGGTTTTGTACTATCTATTTCTCTTTCTTTTTATTATTTTTTTTCTTTCCTTTTTCTTTCTTTCGGATCGCCTAAATACAATTAGAGAATTATTCTCAAAACTCAATTATTCTTCGTCTCTAAATAACTATCAACTGGTTAATAAACCGAATAAAAATAAATCATATTTTTATGAATATCTCTTTTCAGTTTTCTAATAATGCAGGGTGCCACAATAATAAATTGTTATATATATATATATATTTGACAATTATTTTCTATTATGTATTATTTAAACAGTTTTAATAAGAACAACAATAATAAAAATATATTTGGCAATTATTTTCTAATTTGTTTTAAGAATTCCATACCAAACAATGCGATAATGCCACTAAGACGCAGGCGTCTACTAGGAGTGAAGGACATTAGTGGGAAGAAGGGACAATAAAGGAACAAGGTTCAAGAAGACAGAAGATGGCGATTGAGGCTGTATTTAAATTCTGAAAGATTATAAGCGGCAAGAAAGAAAGAAACTGGAATAGATTTCTAGAGGTGGAAAATGCGTAAAAGAAACTATTAAAACTTACTGTCGTATCTAGCTAATTCAACAGTAAAACAATGAGACCTAATAGCCAATCTAGCATGCAGCTCAAATACGCGCAGTAACATCACATACAATGTCTATAAACATTTTGTGTTACGTATATTAACATTTCGTTTAACATGTGTTTAACATTTTGTATAACGTTTATTTAAGATTTCGTGAAACATGTATTTAAGAATTCGTGCGACGTCTTGCATTTAATATTTCATATAACGTCTTTTACAATTTCGCCTGACATGTATTAAAATTTTGTGGAACATATACGAACACTGTGCATAATATCTGCTTAAAATTTCATATAACATATTAACATGTTTTTAAAATTTTGTATATCGTGTATTAACATTTCGCGTAACCTGTATTAAAATTTCGATCAACGTTCTTTAAATTTAATATAACGTGTGTTAACAGCAAGTACAGCGTATATTAACATTTTGTGTAACGTATATTAATATTTCGTGTAACATGTTTAATATTTAGTGTAACCTGTATTAACATTTACTGAAATATACACCGTATGTAATCACTTATGCAACGTATATTAACATTTAGCAGGAGGACGTATTAATATTTCGTGCAACTTAATTAACATTTCGCGTAACATGTAATAACATTTCCTGTAAATTGTATGACCATTTCATGTAAGATGTGTTTAACATGTAACACTTATTAACATTTTGAATGACGTGCGTTAATATTCCATGTAACATATATTAAGATTTTTTCAAATCCTTAATTTTTAAATAAAAGTATTGTTTTTTTTTGTTCTTTGTTTTTTTAAATTTTTTAGATCTTGTCGATCAAAACAATGATTTCATTTCACATATAATTGATTCCAGTGTTATTTTAAAATGTCATAAATCTCCAATGTTCAAACTGTATTATTTCTTTTCCAATTTTTTTGATAAATTTTGTTGAAAATTTTTCTTCAGCCTAAACTTATTTTGACCCTGCATTAATTGATATGAATAAACCACAAAAATATAAATGATTTTGTTTTTATTTATGGTCTATAAATCTCGCTCCGGCACATTCTCGAACCCCCCACAAAAAAAAAAAAAAGAAAAAAACAGAAGGTATTCCAAAAAGATAACGGATCCGGTCAACGCAGCTTATTTAACGTTTACGACGAATAACGTAAAAAAAGAAAGCATCCATCTTCATAAGCTAGACCAAATGGCCATTGCGAGTGGACAGTACATCAATGCTTGTAAAATAGGGTATAATGTCATATGACTACTGTAAAGATGACGCCCTAAGCAGCTGGATTGTTTGGTTGATTTTGTATGGCAGACTCTTTGCGTTATTTAATACCGAAATCTAAATATTTTGTACGTAATTTTATGCTTCCAGCAACAGATATTTTTGTACATAATTTTATATTTTCAGAGTAAAGGTATATTTTTAGACGTATATTTTGTAGATCATAATATATATTTTTAGTTAATTTAATATACAAAAAATGTACTCTTGCTTTTTGTTTGGGTGTTCATCATTTGTCCATAGCTTGAACGCTAACAAGAGCAACGGCTCCGGGTTTTGGTGGAGCAGGAAACAACAGCAATTAAGACTCTAAACTGGGAACAAATTAAAAACAATGATTTTGAATACCTACGGAACTATATTGCAAACTCTAAAAATAATATGTCCATGAGTATAGGCAGACCGTGGGGTATCCTTACTTACAGAACAGGGAAATCGGAACATTCCGCCCAGAGGATTAATGTTTACATTGTTTGAATCTCTCCATCTCTCAACCAACTGGTTTTTGTCATCGTCAATGGAGAAAATGCAAAAACAACGGATCTTACACGAGAATGCTCCGAGCACTGCTTGACGTCTCATGGTGCCAGCAACTGTCAAATAAAGAGATTTGGTGTATAACCATTGCTTCTCTGAAAGCAAATGTAAGCATCATAATATATGTAGAACAATATTGTCGGTTTAATGAAAACCTTGTGCTGCTGTGTTAGACAGCTCATAGCAAAAGTAATATAACTAGATCAGCAAAAGCCTATGTCGAACTACACGACGGTTCAAACGGGCGTATAAAGAGAGCATTACCGTGAAATGGTAATATCGAAAAGGAATATATTTACAGAAAAAACGCTTAAACGATGTAACGGGAGTCTAGAATTACAGCTCTCTCGGGAAAAGTAATGTGTAAAGTGACTAAAATCAAAAGCACCAAAGACAAAATCTTCTTTAAATTTCTGGGATGAGGAGTTATCTTTATTTACTCTGTTTATATTCGGACTATTTTCCTCATCTTTGTTGTTGTAATTACAACGTTTTGTCTATTTTGACTTCCTTCCCCAGTGCTTTCTGAACTGAACCCTTTATTTAATATACGGGCTTAGACTGTTCTCGTTCCGCTGCTCGTATCTAGTTCTTATTTTAATTTAGTATTGTCATTTATTGCTCGCCCGTTTCTACTGAGTACTCACTGCCCGAACCAGGGAGTGAACATTATGTAACCAAATTTGAAAACCAACACTTTTACCTCATCTTATGAGACAATAGCTTAGTGGGTAAAGATGAGGACATTTGTTCGAATATAAATAATGTACAAAAGACCAAACGATATATAATAAATATATAATACATCAAGAACTGTACTTAACGTAAAAAGCACTCCTTCATCTGACAGAGAGATGACTACTGGACAACAATTTTTGTCTTCGACTGAGTACTGATGAGAGAGGAACGACCAACCGCTTAAGGTGTTTTTCTTTCCTTTTTTTATTATTAATTTATGTACTGTTCGATATCGCCACTTTATTTTAAGGTTTGTTAAAATTTCATCTTGATTTAATCGCAATTATTATTATTATTATTATTATTATTTTTATTATTATTATTATTATTTCTTCTTCTTCTTCTTTTTTTCTTCTTCTTCTTCTTCTAACCATTTATAGATGTTCGTTAAGGAGGTTATGTATCGCTTTTTCTCTCTGACTCTTTCCTTCAATCCTTCTACTTAGTATCAAATTTTTCAAGCCTTGTTGTCTCATTTATTTACCCTCAAAATTTCAACTATCTCTTTCTGATGTCAAGTATAAGCGTCTTTTTTTTCTTTCTCTAAACTTCGTCGCTACTCGCATCTTCCGTCCATAGTATTCTCAGTATTCTTCTGTTGAATATTTATGTTGCTTTAAGACTCTTCTTCATCTGTGCCCAGCATTCACTATTTACAAAATAGACAAAGGATGTTACAGTTCATTATGCAAAAAATAGAGGAAAGAGTGGAGAGCCCGTGTTTATAGATGCAGAGCCAGTTCTATGTAGTAGTAGTAATAGTAGTGGAAACAGTAGTAGAAGTAGTAATAAAGTTCTATTAAGTATATGTTAGCTAAAATTGCGCACCTTTAATACACATTGTTTTCCTATAAAATAACATCTGCAAATTATTTTAGAAACATTGACTTTCCAGAATGAAATCTGTTCTTCACTCCAACATGTAATTTGCGAAACTAGAAAACGTTGATTCAGCATTAACTTTACAATTTTATCAACGTACGAAAGTAAAAAGAAGATAAACATACGTCTGACCACGTGACGCAGTGGTAGGAGGATAAAGCCGTATTTAAGTACATACTTTTTTTAAAATTCAATGTTAAGGTTCAGTTTATATTTAAACAATATAGAATAAAAAACTACGAAGAAAAATAAATATTTTCGAACATTGAACCCAAAATAAAATCGAGATTGTCCAAAAGTTTTCGACAACTTTAAACTTTTTCTGAGAAAATTTAGGCCAGCATGCATAAATCAAACATGATACAAGGTTTTTAAAGATTAAATGTCTATAATGGCACTTTCTTATTTAATTTTCCTTTTCAAGATCTTAATACATATTTTTAATATTTGATACGACTTTAATTAGATTGAATATTTGACAATGTTTAATCTTCGTGACCACATAAAAACAGTGTGTCAAAAGGAAGTTTATAATCTTGGCACCACTATTACTAGATAAAGTTTAATCATCGTCATGTGTTTATTTAAATTGTCTTATTCTCAGGCATTTTTATAAATTTATCAATAAAATAATTGTCTTTAAAATTCGGGTCTACAAAAACACGGAATGTCTAAAGGATCATTTTGCACTTGATGTCGCTATTATTTTAACTAATTCCAAGACTTTGCCAATGATTTTTTTTGTTCTAAAAAAGGCGATAATTAGAATTATAATAAAACGTAACCGTATGATGAAAGTGAATATATACATCTTATTTTTGTTCTTGAGAATTTACAACAAAAGTACTAAACATTATTTATTTATTAGATTGTTATTTTCACTAATTATTTATTATATTGGTTATTGAAATGGTTGATAAAACATCGGCTAATTGCCAAACGATTCGATCTTTTTAAAACTAAAACTAAAAATTTCCTTATAGATGATTTTCATGTTGAGATAATTTAGTAAATACTTATAAATTTTTTAATAAAAAATTCATATTTACTTCCTTAAAAATGGTAAATATTGCATTGCATTAGTTTTCATTTTATGAGTTTTTAGGATGTTGCAAATGTAAATTAATTTTTGTAAAGATGTTCCATCAAGCTTAAACTCTATGGTTTCAGATAATGTCCAAACAGTGGCACCATACAGTGGCTCGAAGGAATCTCCGCTTGAGATTGTCTGGTTGATCAAATTTCCAAATTACATCCATTTTATTCAAGGCGTCCCAGGGAGAAGAAAGTACAATAAGAGAACAATATACAGGAAGCCAAGACGGACATTGACGTTGTATTTTAATTCTTGAAGATTGTAATTAGCAGGGAGGCAAGAAATCGGAAGGAACACAAGCGAGAAGTTCAAAAGTAAACAGTGAGATCTAATAGTGCGCTTAGATTCAAACAGTCGAGGGACCAAGGATGAGAGCGCATTAGAACAACTGCCATGAAAATATTTATAGAAAAGACAGGAGACCGTGTTACACCGGTGAGAAAAAGACTGAAATTGAAATGCCAAATTAGGATCAATTACGTTACCGATCCTTGTTTGGATTTTGTCATTTTTGGTTGAACTGTCTCATCATTGTTAAGGCATTTCAACCCACACGACGAAGGCCATATTGGGATGGCCTCCTGTTTTGTAAGATTGATCTTGTCTCTCAAATCATCTTGTACAGACCCCTAATACGGCTGGGGGTTGAACAAACCATCCTTCGCCATTCATGATAGCAGCCCACGCCTCAGAGTAAACTGGGACCTCGCACGAGTGCACACTTCTCAGAGTTGGGAAGTTCTCACTGGCGTTTTTCTTCAAGAATTCGCCCTCCTCATACGATTGCGAACATTTTCGATCTAGGAACGCAGTGCGGAGCGTATGTCAACGAGTTTAAAGTCTAGACTGCCTTCAGAAGCGTGGAGATAACAGTTCACGCGAAGTTCCTTGGGACCTTGCCTCTCCACAAGATGGTGAACAAGATCCTTACTAATGAAATTAGTGTGGCAGAGGAAAGTGGAATACAGAGAGTCGGTAAAAGAAGAATTGGGTAGATGTTCGAGGCATATACTTCCGCTTTCCACTTTAAGGAAAGATTCATCCGGGACAAACTGCAACCTTGGCATCCTCCCACAATTCCGACCAATTATTTTCTAGGAAGAGATTGAGACCAAAGCAGACGCCGATTATATTGACCGACCATCCGTTCAGAGGAGCGGTCCGGGAAAAGAAACTAACTTCCACGCACACAACAGCAAGCCAATAGACTTATTGCGGTTGATCTTGGCAAATGTCACCCTATCGTACCCTCTGATATCTTTGCCGGCTTCTTTAATCTTGGTTTGCTCGACACAAGAATCAAAACATTCTCAGAATAGGCGAGGTACCTGGCCGAGGGGGTAGCACTAGGTAGAGAAATTCTGTGTAGGATCGGATTCCTTTTTAACTTGCTAAGGAAAGGCTCCAATGCTAGAACATAAAGGAATGGAGCGGGACAATACGAAAGAATCCGATCGAACCCCATTCACTTACATAAGCGCACCGGGAGAGGTATACAGAAGTCGGATCAAGTTGCGAAAGTACGGACTGAAACCGGTCGCCCAAAAGGACAGCCGTCAGAAATCGATCATCAACTCTATCGAATGCCTTGAACTGATCTAAATCGTTGTCGACTTTCTCGATGATCAGTCATACCATCCTAAATAGTAATGCCCTTCACGGTCCAAGTCTGTTCGGAGCCAATCAGACTAGAGAGGACAGCCTGCAAAACTGCTGGCTAAGATCTTGGCTAAAATGTTTAAGACTGTGTTTAGTGTCGTTAAAGGTTGATAGTTAATTATCTCTTTCCCACCGTTATTTTCTTTACGTAAAAATTTGATCACACCCCTGATGGAGAGTTGAGTTATAGATCCCTGCTTCAACCAGTTGTTAAAAATCAGTGAAAGCAAAGGTAGACAATACAGGCGAATGCTTCAAGTACATTTCGTAGGGTAGACCAACTAATCTCGCTGGTCACGGCCAACCAGCTTCATCGCTTCCCAGATTTACAATTCTGTGATGGGCGCCTCACACCCAGCCGATTCGGTCGCCTTGAGCTGGGAAAGTCAATTAAATATGCGTCGAACTGAGCAGTGCACAGACTGATCACACTGTGAACATAGTCTGAAAGTATTCACGAAAAGCTTCACATATGCTCGCGTCTGTTGTTATGGTCCGGTTATCCGGCACTGTAAACCAAGAAAATAAAAATAAAGATGGTGGCCAAACCTGACGGGAAAACTGAAAAAAGACTGAAAAGAAAAAAATTAAATCAAACAAAAACAAATACATGAACGAAGAAAAAATAAATTAAATCAACATATGTCTGTAGGTTGAAAAAATGTTCTTAATATTATCTAAAAATAGGTTTCTTTCTCACACAAGCTACATTTCATATCACTGGTCTGGAAATTTTCACGTCAAAAAACGAGACTCTAAAAACAAAGCGATAAGCATTATTTATTTCAAACAAAATACAGAAAATATGGCATAAGGCCAAAGTGAGGGATAGGAAAGAATGTTTTTCTTTTGTATTATAATTAAACTTAACTAGCTACAATCATTGACCCAAACCTATTACAATATTCCTTACACTAAAACAACGCATTCTTACTTCATCCACCATAATACCTCAAAATCTCCATGAAGTCTTAACTAGACCCCATATGTACAATTCTTTTCTGTAGTTGAGAGAGGTAAACAAAACAATTAATTTAAAAAATCTCAATCCCAATATATATTTACAATATGAATAACTATTTATAAGAAACCAAATTAAATAATATTAGTAATACCCTCCCAACCAACACAATCCTTAATTGTTGTAGAAACATTAGTTAAATGAATGAAATTAATGCGGGACTTTAATAATATAATGCAGTCATTCGTCCTACCACTTACTCAAACGCACTCATTCAAACAGAAATACAAATCTCACACGCTACAAAACGAAAGGCGTCGGGCATCCACCAGAGAACTAACATCTCTGGAAACATAACGGGGAGGGGGAATTAAACGAAAGAAATCTGGAGCAGAAATAAAAGGGGCCAATGAGCATACATCCCCTGGTAAAGTTAACTTCGAAGGAAGAAACTAAAGAAAAACATAACCCTAAACTAGCCTAATTTCGGGCGGGTTACTAATGGACTATCCAGTTAGAACAATATTCTTACGCATAACCGGCATCAAAATGCCATTCTGAGTCGGCCCCACTTACTCAACTCAAACGTTACCAGAGAAACGAACCCATTCGAACAATGACCATGAAAATATTTATTAAAAAAAGACACAGAGTGGCAACCTTACGACAGTAGGAGGAGCCAGATCAGAACCAATAATATTCTTGATTCTGTTTTTGATTTTATCAAGGAACTAAAGGGGCACCAGGCCATATCTGGCAGCAATAGTCTAAGCATTGACGAATGGTAGACTTATAGATATGTAACATTTTGTACGAATTTCATAGTATTAAAACAGATCATTCATAAAGATTAAAATTAATTGAAATTTAAATTATTTAAATTAATTATAATACTTTTACAAATAAGCATAGAATGTAATTTAAATTCTGGCAAATAGGATGCTATAGAAGAAAGAATAAAAGTCCATATTTTCATGAACGAATATATTCTCGGAAAATAAAGGAGAGTCTTTCTAAATGGTACAGAAGTATATTAGACAAGATTTGTATAGTTTTTTGTTGTTTTTTTTAAATCATGTTGTCTCAAGCAAAACGATAATGCCACCAGGACGAAAGCGGTTACTAGAAATAAAAAAAGAATCATAAGACCTGAGTAAGCAGAAAGGACAGTTAAAAAACGTAATTTACATGTTACTGTTTCTAAGAGAAACTGAACTGATTTAAAAAAAATAATTTGAAAAACATATAAATATAAAAGCTGTCTTACTATTTAAAATATTTTTATATTTTTTATATTTTTTATATTTATTTATAAAGCTTTATTCAGAAAAATACATTAAATTTCAGCATTAAATGATCTAATGGGTTGATATGCCGTAAAACAAACCAAACGAAACCAAATTACTCTAATAACTTCTTTTTCTCTTCCAGTTTCTTACATCCTTGACACGATCTTCAAAAATTTAAATGCAACGTCAATTGCCATCTCCTGTCTTCCTGAATAAATTTCTTCTATTTTTCTTTTGTCTGGATAGAGTTTTCTTATTCTCTTCTGCTACAAGTGATGAGAAAGGACTACAAAAGAAAAAGATTCAGGAAGACAGAACACGACGATTGGCGTTGTATTTCAATTGTTAATGATTGTAGGTGACAAGGAAAGTAAAAACCGGAAGTGAATTCCATACGAAAGATGGTAACGGGAATCCACTCCACTATAGATTCGAAAACTTTATGTTAATTCATTGATAAGAAAATAAGAAAACTGTTCATGGTTGGCTGGCATTGAAAACGATTCTTACGTTTTACTTTAGCAGTAAAAGCATATCTTTGAAATACCAGTAAAAGAAAGCGCAACTGTTATTTTTTTCATTTCATCCCACGCAAATCACTAAGACGCAAGGGGTTACTGGGTGCTAGAAAATTATCAGAAAATATATTATTAGGGAGAGAGTTCAATAAAAGAACAAAAATTAAGAAGACAAAAGATAAAAAGTGACATTGCATTTAAATTTTTAAGATCAAAGTTGACTGGAAAGCAATAAGCCGGGAAATATTTCCACAAGCAAGAAGTGCAATTAAAGAAACTGTTTGCATAGAACTTGCGGTTACATTTAGCCATTTCAACTGTAAATAGATTGCCGCCAATTTTTACTGCGCTAAAATTCTATAAATTTCAATAGTACCATAGCGAAAATTTAATCGGAATATGAAAGTCTTTATAGTAAATGCAAAGGGAAGCTACGTTACGGCAGTGGAAAATTAACTGAAGCCGAGATGCCAGGTCCGGACCAATAACAATTCAGATTTTTTCAAGTATCTGTAAATATATAGCAGGAGCACCAGACCATATGTGGCAGTAATATTCAAAGTGAGGACGAATGGTAGACTTATAAATGTTTAAGATTCCTTACGAGAAAAATGACGAGTACGCCACAGTGAACCAATTTTCCTTGCTAGAGACTAATAAGACATCCGTAATGCGGTTATATATCATAGAAATTGACGGTTACCAAGTAAAACCTATTATAATATACAGATCAAATATTCGGTTGATAGGTAACGCTTACAGGCTCTCGGGTTTTACAAGCTGAATGTCGAGTGGGTGTTTTATACTGTATTTGTTCGTGTTAAAGCAAATTCTGTTATAAGTTCTCTTCGTTGATCTATATATCTTTCTCTCTGTTTCCTATCGAATGACGAGAAATCATTGTTTTTGCCACTTGGCCGGCTTGATTAATCGGTGAAGTATGTGGCCTTCCTGACCTGGCTTTCAAACCCTCCCCCAATATCACATCCTTTTACTCTGCCATGTTCTCCTACCATTTCAACCGTTCTTGGGCGCACGCTTACTGCCAGTCGATGTCGCGTTCATTGGCAAGGAATCCATTACAGCTATTTGCGCAGGCAACGTTCTGGATACGAAAAAAATCGTTGAACTGAGGGTGATTAAGTTGGAACGATATAAGCTTCAGGTCATGTTTCAACGCCTTGCTTTCTATATGAAAAGAACATCAGGGAGGAAAATTATTAAACGATACTTGAAAATATTTCAAATTGACGGAGAAAGATGAACACTTTTAATATATATATATATATATATATATATATATATATATATATATATATATATATATATATATATATATATCCCTGAAAAACATACCTCGGGTTAACCCAAGCCTTGTCAGTAAAATTGGGTAACCGATATCCTTCGGGGCGTCGATAGCTGTGCTAGCACGATGTCACGAGTCAGCGTGACTGAGGGTTTGAAAGTGCTGGCCTTGATCAGATTGGTGATTACACTAGATAGTACGCTCTTTCCCCGAAACTCTAATTAAGCTCTGCTCAGTGTAGTTTCATTATAAACCACAGATGGATTCTGTGGGCGTTGAACAATGTGCCTGACCAAGAGTCTGCAATAGTGATTGACTAGCCGCTCGAGTAGTCGGGTATGCTCGAATACGAGTGACCAGAAGTAGAAAGTGTTGTTGCAAAAGTTCTCAATATATTTTCCACAAATTTCATTATTTTCCTGTAAATTCAAACCGTCATTATTCAGTCATCAAAGTAACTTCATTACGTTCCTATTATGATATGCAATCTCAATTTAAGATTTAACGAGTATATTATCCGAATCCAGGGCCTTCTAATTGCTATTAGGCTAATCACGTTTTGGTGAGGCTACTTAACCCATAGTTGGAGGTTTTGAATTCAGAGCTGTCCTTCTTCTAGACCGGTTGCCACCCAAGGCTAGAGGATACAGTTTCTCCTGCTATTTTACCCATATCCAGTTTATGCTATGTTATTACGTTAACGTTATTCATATGCTTTCATTGTTCCATCTTTATATCTGTGCAAAATTACGGCCCCAATACCATAGTGGCTGACATCGCTAGCGACAACTATCACCTGACTGGGGTAAAAAAGCACTAAAAATTAAAGAGATGTCAAAATGTCTAATTTTTTCAAAGGACTTTTGGCATTCGTCTCCAGTTCCATTCTATGTTGTTTTTTTTTTAATAAATTATGTAGTGGAACTCGTATATTTTTAATAATAATATGTTGTAATAGTTAGCAATCGCTAAGAATGCTTGTAATGTTAATATTTTTTAATCCAAAAGCAGATTGTTTTAAACATTTCGTGAATATGATCAATGGACTCTTTGTGTGTTTCGCCTTTTATTAGAAATTCATCTAAATGGCAAAATTCAACTCTCCAAACATCATATCCACAGCTTGTTGAAAAATACCTGGGTCTATTTTAACCCCAAAAGGTAACCTATCGAATTTTATAAACTCTCGATGGGTATTAATAACGAGAAATTTTAGAACACTCATCATATACAGGGATCTGCAAATATGCCTCCAAAAATACAATTTGGAAAAATATGTTCCACCGCTTAACTGGGTGAAAATTTCTTCTAGGTTCGGGATTGGATATGAAGATTTCTAAACAATCGTTCAATCCTGAGCTATTTTTTTCTTCTTGTTTTTATTACATAAAAGCATGGCGCCCCCATTCTGAATATTTTATTTTAGAAATTAATCCCATTTTTCCAATCCAATCAAGTTCACTGTTAACTTCATCGAGTGCCGCAAAAAGAACATTCCTTTTTGGAAGGAACATGGGTATAGTTCTTTCTTTTAGTTTAAGTTTTGCAATTATTTTTTGTACTTCCTTAGACCTTCAGAAAAAAAACTTTCGGGTAGCGTTTTTATTTATTTATTTATTTCATTTTATTTTATTTTTTCAGAATCAAAAGACAAAACGTTTATTTCTTTAAAATATGAACATACTGGAGGGCCCCATAAGTTAAATTAGCTCATCTGATCAGCCCCAAACAGATTACTGCCTCTTTCAATCACAAATAACTTTGTTTTTGTCGTTTTACCGGAAAATTCTGCAAGACAAATTCTCCTTTAAATTTGAATTTTTTCCCGTGATGCTGCGATCATTTTTTTTTTTTTTTTTTTTGCAGACTTTAAACTTGGTTTACCCAATTTGATCCATGTGTATTCATTTAATATCGGTAAATCCAATTCTGTAGCGAATTAAAACTGAACAAGTTTTCCGTTAACTTAATATTAACTAAGTACCTCCACTATTTCGGCATAAATTTTCTATATTGAAGTTTAAAATAAATTTTTACAACGAAAAAACATTCTTGAAGATTTCATTTTAGCTTTAATTGAAAGTTTAATAATTAAATTTACGATTTCTATTAATTAAACAATTCTGATGTATTTCAGATAGAAACTATATACATTTGATTGTCAAATTTAATTTCAAATTTTTAAATTTTCTTAAAAACGGCCATTTTCTTAAATTTTAAGAAATTTGTAAACAAACACAAATTTATCGATTTTTAAAATATTTAAAAAAAATTCTGACACGTTATTTTAGTAAAATTAAAAAAATTAAAGTTAAAGTAATCTGATTTCAAAGAAATCTTTGTTACTTATAGCATAAAAAAATAATATACAACCAATTATTAACGAGCGGTCCTGTTCATCTGTTCGATCAATTGATGATGGTTGATTGACGAGCCGATGACAGCTTCTACTGATGACCATAAATGACAATTTTTAAGTCTGAGTTTTTAAAAAAATTATTCTATTTGAGTATGACACACACTAATGGAAATACAATACATAAAATAAAATTGTTTAGTGAAATAGTAAATGAAAAAAAAGAAAAAATAATTTAAAATTTAAAGTTTACACTTTTAAAGCTGAACGGAAAATACAATCTGTAAGAAACGAAATGTTTTGATAAGGCCACAACCCTCAGATCACGTGACCTTGTTATAATAATGGCAATTTCTGTATATCATACATGGAAATAACGAATGTATTAAGTAAAAAAATACAACATAAAAAATTATTTTTAAAAAAAGTAGCGCAACTAAATTTTTTAAACTTAGCAATTTTCGATTCGTAAATTTTTTTCTACTTAATTACTACATAATATCGAGGAACCCTCCTAATACAGAGCTTTACACGATTTAAAACTATTATAAATTATTATAATTAAAATTTCTTAAAAAACGAAAAATTCTTGTAAAAATTAATTATTCATCAGAAAAAAATTATTTCTTCAGACAATAATGTCCTTAATATTACTTATTTACAAAAGCAATTAAAAGCCTTTCTAATTAAGAAATATAGTTTTATTGGATTCATTATTTTTCAATTCAGAGCAGATTTTCAGTTAAATAGCACAAATTTGAAAAAAAAAAATAGGTTATTTACCATCTTCGAAGACGCCTACTTTTAACAAAAAAAAAAAAAAAAAATTCAGGAACCAAAAGGGTTTGGGGCGAAATTTCATTAAATTAAGTAAATGTGGGGTAACATATTTTAAAAAAATATAATTTTTACCAAAATTTTCTAAAAAAAATATTTAAAAAATAATTTCATTGATTTGTGAATAAGTCCTGAAAATTTCATTAAGATCGGACAATTATTTTTTTTTCACAAGAAAAAAAAAAACGGTAAAAAAACGCCCAAAAAAAAAAAAAAAAAAAAAAAAAAAAAAAAAAACAATGTTATTTTAAACGTCGCCGCGATGACGTAAACAAAGACGACTTTAACCAAAATTTCGAACGTGTTAGAAAATATTAAAAAATTTCAAAAAATTAAAAAATACTTTTTTCTTTCATCTAAATAATAACATAAGCATTTTGACGATAATACTTTATTTTCTTTAAGTTTGTGGCATTTTTCATTTACGCTATGCTGTTTTTCCGCGAAAACAGTGGACATGCTTAATATTAACATACTATCTTTTATGTTCATTTGTACTGCGATTCGAACCCAGATCGACTGCTTACAATTCTTCAACTGGACTCATATTCATTGTATTTCTAAATTTCCCTATTTTCTTCATTGTATATGTTCTTTTTTTCCCACACTTAAAACAATATTGTCGTTATAGTAAGTCTTTTTTTAAAATGTAATTTTCCACATAACAATTTTTCTTATTTGTTCTATTACGACAAGGGTTTAATTTTTTTCGAAATTTTTCTCTGCTTATTTGTTTCCTGACGTACTACTTGCAAGGTTTTTTCTATTTTCATCTTTTTGAGTATCGTACCTGAAATTTTCTAATTTGTCACATTCCTCAACTATTTTCTAGAGGGTTAAATTAGTGTCTTGTTAGAATTCGGGCGCGGATTTCAGCGTCTTTTTTCGCCGTAAGGCCCTGGACAGAAATTGACCATTTAAACATGACAGTGCTTAATTCACTGAGTTTGAATTTCATGCATTGTCGATTAACTACCGTAGCATACGATAAATAGTCTGTCTTCATGCTCCTTTTTTTTTTTTTTTACTAAATTGAAATAGTGCCAACGGGTGTTTAAATGAGAGTTTTTATCATAAATATCTTTCTAATAACAAAATTGTCTCTACAAATGTGATATCAGCAGATTTCTTAGGAAGTATGCAATTTACATATTTCTCATGTTCCACAGGTCCTAATTTTTGTAGCTGTAACGAAATATTACTTTCATCTGTCCATCCGAGACAATCTAGTCGAAATACGTCTTCATGATGCCTATAATACGAAAAATAGAATTTGCAAAAGAATCTTGAGCAATTACAGTTCCTTCGTTATCCGACATTTTTTTTTCAGTTTCCAACATTCCTTTACGCCGATGATGTATCTATTTTTTTTATCGTGCCATAACTACATTTAGGTGGTCAGAAGACGCCTGAGTGGTATGAAGAGGTTATGTGGTCCAGAACTAACAGTACCAAGGCATTCGGCTTGCGGTTAGGTGCCTTGAAGGGTGTCGCGCTTCCGGGGCCCTTTAATTCGGCAGACGGACACGTCCACATATTTGGAGTGTAGTTCGGGCCCGGTCTCCAGCTGAAGAATTTGTCCGAAGTACAGTCAAAGGTCGAAATGGCGGTCCAGAATTGGCTTCGACTGCAGTTGTCCGCAGAGGGTAAATCGGAGGCGTGTGCTTTGTATGTCTTTCCGATGATCCTTTATCGACTGACTGTACTTCTCTGCAAGACCAAAAAAAAAAGGCGCTCGATTGCTTGTTGACTTCCATCTTGGAGAGCAGGTCGAAAGCGTTGCCAAACTTCCGTATCATGTGGGGAGGGACTTGGAATGTCACACTTGTTGAGCCATCGGCACGCTTCAAGGTTGGTGTTCGTACGCCGGAGTGTTAGGGACGCCTTCCCTAGCATTACTATCAATCTCTCTATTTCCTAGGCTGATCGTAAGCCTCGGAATCAGTCGAGTTTGCTGCGAGAGTTTCGGGCGATCTTAAGGGCTCTACTTCGGCCCAGTGACCTTTCATGGCCTCGTAGGCTATTGAACCATGTTCTGGTGGAGGGAGTTGCAACGGACCGCCTTTGTAGCCGGTTCGGTTTGTCGGCATCAGAATTGCACTCTTTCTGGTTTGGGGCGCAACTCGGAGTTTTCGCTTACCTGGCGATTGATTCGTAACGTTCTACCTCTGAATGGCGTAGCCTTCAGATGGGGCTGGATAGATTTGCCCGACTGCCATCGCTCTGACCTTGGTTTAGAAGAAATGCCTTCTACCATTGTCCTTTCTGGGACTATATCAGTGGGTTGACAACTCATATCGCTCTCGATCTGCGTACACGCATGACAATGTTTTTCCAGAGCGTAATAGATGTTGTTTCCCACGTTGCTAGCCGTAGCAAGAATGGTGGTATGGACAACGGAGGGAATCTTGCGATACGAACGTTATTCTCGTCATATTCTTTGGATATCTGCTCAGGATGAATCGGATCGGACAGAGAGCGACAAAAAGCGTTTCATATCGTCAGATTTTGTCGAAACGTGGGTTCAAGTGCTAGCCTTGATTTTCTCTTTTAAATCCCCGTAAGTACAATGGGGCAGTTACCCTGGGAACCCTCCTCTGGTTAATTTAGATGTTTCTTGTTTTCTTAGTTAATGTGAATAAGTGTTCCTCCTGGCCTGCTCCCGGCAATCTCATTTGTTACGATCTATGTCAAGATTCCCAACCTCACCAGTTTGTTTATCTTCTTTTTCATCTCGGCTGGGTCAAACTTTGATTTCTCCATTCCGTAATTAATTTATTTTTTATCCTTCTCATTCCATTGGAGAGATTGCCTGTTGATTCTGTCTATTAGCAGAATACATCGGCCACTTTTATTATTTCGAGGGGGTTGGAAAGGTCCAACTAACATCTGTTTTGTTTTAGTTTGAATATTTTGTTGTGTATTTATTTTCTTTTTTGAATTCATCTCCTCATTCACCATTTCATGCTTCATGAAACTTTAAAAATATCTTTTTTTTTAAAAAAGGACAAAAAAAGAAACCAAAAAGAGACTTTTGAACATTTGTATATTTTTAAGTCATGGGGTGTTTTGTAAGTCCCCTTTGAATATGTGGTATTTTGGTATTTTTGGTATATGTAGGATTGAGAGATGATGGGTCAGTTCTTGTGATGATTGTGTGCATTGTAATGAATCAATGGGTCGTGATTGTGATTAACTAGGACCAGGATATTCAGTGTAGCTCAATGTTTTCCCATTTTCCCTTCGGCCTTGTGCCATAATTTTGAATAAATATACGACAAATAGAATAATGCAAAAACAAAGAAATAATTCTTATATTAAGGTGACATTCTCTGTTATAACACGAAATACGGGAAAGGATTAAAACCATTCCCTCGCCAAACCTTTGCTATGATTAAATAGCACAGTAGATTCTCTTCTCTAGCCTTGAGTGGTAACGAGTCAAGGAGAAGGTTTACTCTAAATTGAAGACCGTGAAGAAGTCTGCAGAAAACCGCTCGGCTATCTTTCCCAAGAAGCCATGCTAAATCATAGTTTAAGAAAAATTTTGCAAAGTGAGACGAGCTTTCAAAAGCTAGACGCCGTAAAAGATATCTCGCAAACTTAGTGGCGAATAAAGAGATAATTAGCGACACGATGCTAGAGAGACCCAAATAGCCTCCAAGGACCGTGTATTAAAAAGAAAGATGTTAACTTCTTTTCATATTAATAAAGAAAACAGTCTTTCTAAACGGGTAGTCCTAAATGAGTAACTGATTTTTTTTTTGTTTTGGTTTATTAACCTTTTGTAGGTTTTTAAAGCCAGATCTTACTTTTAGACTGTGAGAATTTGTTGGGGATAATGCTTTATACTGATACAAGTTCTAATAATTAACTCATACTTGGGAGCAGAAGGGGTGAATTCATAACTTTCCCAGGGGTATTTACGCGTAAGTGTATATAACGAACCCGACTGAAATTGAAACTCAGCTCTCTGATTTCCCATTCTGAGCCGTTAACCATTGCACCACTCGCACATCCCAGCTTACAGTACCTGGCATGCCCAAGCGGTCACCTATTTCGGTACTGATATGGTTCGATGTTACTTAACTTTCGTAGCTGCACGATGACCGGTGCAGCATATTTCTAAAACAAAGAAATAATTCTTATATTGTTCTAGTACGTGTCCGGATGACATAAAATTGACAGGTAGAGAAATTCAGCGAAGCAAGTTTAAACTTTGATCTAATGTGTTGATTTCCCTTTCCCCAAAAATAATAATGTGAAAAAAGTGAATCCACCTATTCTCTCCGCATCTCGTTTACCAGACCAGTTTGCTATCTATCACATTCACTGTGCATTCCATCATAAAAGAAGGTTATCGGTTTCATTCTATGCCTTCTTCGACGCCTTCTTCAGTATATAGATTTGGTGGAACAGCTACTTGGCAGGAGAATTCCACATGAAACGAAACGACTGATATATTTTAAAAGCGATAGAAGACACTGCATGTCGAAGATTTTTCACGGAGGTCTTATTTGCATAATAAAGACGAGTAACAAAAATCAACTGTCGATTCCATTATCCAGGAAGACGTAATTTTTGCTAAAGAGCATCATTTAAAAGATCCAGTTACTCCATGTAACGTAGACAGTAACCATCTTCATAAGAATCCAGTAATTTTTTAAAAGCATCTTCTGTTTACGCACAGATGCTAAAGTTTGTCAAAGATCCAATCAAGAAATTCTAGTTTTTGCATTACAATAGTGGCCGAACAGCTAGACGATTAGCGTTCCAACCATGAAACCCCGGCTCGAATCTCACCATGAGCTATTTATCATGGAGTCAATCTTTTAATAATGTTGTCTTGGGACGAAATCTCAGCGAGCGTGATCATTTGCAAATGTCCCAATAGTTAGACCCAGGTCTTGTCAGTGGAATTTGGTAGATTGAACTGTTCTGAGGCTGTGATAGCACAAAGTCACCACTCATCGGGACACAGGGTTTGAGTGTACTTTCTTTGTTCAAGTACTGATCACACAAGATTAACTACTGTCTCCAATAAACAGTACGCATAGTTACAGTATAAATCATAAATTGGCTCTGTAAGGATTAAATAAACACAAAATCTGCTTGAACCGCTCACTGCAACAGGGTTTTCCTACCATTCTAGTAGACACCATAATGATGCCTACTTTGGATTATAATATTAAAACTATCTTTCATCGCGCGTTATATTTTGTTGAAAATTGACATTTTTCTATGTCGAACTGAAGCACAAGTGCCCAAACGTTAATCAGTGGGAAGCACATGTTGATAGTTTCTAATTTTTTTTTCTATTTCATTTAGGAAATGTAATTCAATTTGTAATCACGAAGACATTTGAAGGAAACTCGTAGTTAACCTATCAGCAATTGATAAAACTAGTAAAATCATTTTCGGTTCTTCTTTTGAATTCAACAATTTTAGATCCTCTTCCATTCCTCTATCATCTTCATCATAAAATCTGATTCGACTTGATTGGTTTCTGTTTTCTACAGATTATCAAGTTTTGCGGGTTATTTAAAGCCAGATAATATTTTTAGATTGTAAGATAATAATAATTTTTCCTGATAAAAGTTCTCATAATTAACTAATAACTGGTGTGGGGGAGAAGATTGGGATTCATACCATTTCCCAAGAGTATTTGCGCGCATTTGAATATAACGAACTCAACTGGAATTGGAACTTGGCTCTCCAGTTACTCCACCTGCATATCCTGAATACCTGGTATTCCCAAGCGGTCACCCATCTAGATACTGATCAGGATCAACGTTGCTTAACTTCAGTGATCGTACCGGTGTTTCAAAGTAATATTGCCATAAGCTCTATTTCGACTTGTATGCAAACAGCAAATGAGTGTCACTTCTCATTTTCATCAACTTTATATATTTTATCAGTCTTCTCCAAAATCCTTTGTCTTTTTCTAACCCACGAAATAACTGTATGTCTTTAAAGTTCTCCTAAGATTTTTACGCGGAAGAATTCAAATTTATTGATATTTTTTAGACATTGTTCAATGTTTAATATTATAGTTATTCGTCCAATATCTATGGATGTTATCTTTTCATTTGGTATTGATGACAAAACTATTTACATAATATTTACTGTTTCCAAAGCTATTAACTTATCCTGCCAAACTCCGATATTAATATCAAGTACTTCTTTGATTTTGGCTTCTTGTAGGTCATGCCCGGAGCCAATAATTCCTGCATTTCTGATATATTTTTCTTTTTTTACAAGTCGTCTATCATTAAATGTCACGATGATAATAGCTTTATAAGAAATTAGTTACATTTAAAACGTTTTAAATAAGATGTTGTCAACCTTTAAGTGTCCAGTGTTTTAAAAATTCATTTCTACTGTTCTTTTGTCTCAGAGGTACTTACAAAAACCATCGTTATATATCGAGGCAAAGGCTGAAAATGCAATAAGGATTAACTTTTAATAAAAATGTTAAATTGGCGTCTTGATCACTGTTTTCCAAGCTAAATTCCCCGGAGTCATAGGATTCTGCAAGAGCTCATGTTTTCCACGGACATAAAGTGAAACGACGAAATTAAATTAATAGCTACGTCTACTTCAGGGAAAATTGGGACACTGTGACATGCTAGAAAAAATGTTCTCCTCAGAATCCATTTTGCACAATTATAAACCTCCCATTCTTCCGCGCAATGAATACTGCTGGCATATCTTTTCGGGTGTTCCTGCTGCATATCTCTAATTATTGATAAAATGCAATGAAGGGTCTGCAATGTAATCGATCCTAACCAGGTGACTCAACTTCAGTTACTTCCTCACCGACTTGACGTAGCTCTCTTCCGTTTTTACTTTTCTACAAATATTTCCATGGCAACAGCTCTGGTGAGATTTTCTTCCCTGGTGCCCCGACTAAATGAATTTAAGCGTGCAACTAAATTAGCATGCCTCTCACTGTTTTACTGTTGAACTTGAGAGATGCAACCGCTACTTCTATTCTAACATTTTCTTTTCTCGCACTTCGCATTTGTGGAACTCCTTTCCGATCTTTTGTTTCAACGTCAACCACAATCTTCAAAAAATCAAATACAATATCAATCGCCATCTTCTAGCTTCTTGAAATAGTCCTTCACTCCTTCTCACTAAATTCTTCTCATCCTCTGCGTCCAAGTGACATTATCGCCTTATTTGCTGTTTCGAGTATCTCAGTCATTTTCAAAAACCAATGGCATATCAATTTGAACACATTTGTCTATATTCTTTTCGAAAGTGAGTAATTTGAAATAGCCTACCTACGGTTAAATCAGGTATAACGGGAACAAGGCTACACAATATATATATATATATATATATATATATATATATATATATATATATAGTTGTATATTTAGGCAGCAACCCTTCCTTTATGCATGTTTCATTAAAAACGACAGACAAGGTAGTACGGTTAGGTCTTTATTTAATTTTTCTTGTGTTCGAAAAAGAGCTTTCTTTTCTGGACAAAGAGTGTGTAATAACTGTCCAAATGTTTTATAGTTCCGAGCGCTTTCGGCTATACCTTTAGCCATTATCAAGGATGATTCAATTTTTCAGCTTAATTGAGTGTGTGCGTTATGTGTATGTCTTAGTGTGTGGTAGGGATGTTTTTAATTTACGAATACGGTTAGCACATTTTATTCTTGTTCGTAATTAATATTGTTAAGAGTTGGCTTTTTCTTCTTCTTATTAAAGCTTCCATTATTTTTAATCTTTTTTTACAAGTGGATGCAGTTAATATATTTGTGTTTTCTACTAGTAGGTTTCTAATGGAGTCTGGTAAGTTTGTGCATGTGTGTTTAAATGGTTTCTAATGGAGCTATGACCAGATAGGTATAACGTAAGGATTCTGGATAAGCATGTAGTTGTGTAACCAATGTAATTATTTATGAGTCTGTTTTGATCAGAAATACAGTTCCTTAAGGGGCATTTGAACTCATAGATAATGTTTGTTCTTTTTTTACTTAACTGGAGTGTTGTTATTTTTGAGGAAAAGGTTAGCTGTCTTATTTTGTTTATAATAGATAATAGATAGGTAATATAGTTTGAAATATTTAATAATCTATGGGTCCTCCTTTATTTTGAATAACCTTTTCAACTATTTTTGGCATTGACTTGATTAGGTTCTGGCAAATCTCATCTACAAGCATTGAATTCCATTCTGATATGAAATTCACAATCAAATCCTCTTTGTTGCTCAACTGCTTTCTCGAGAGCCTGTACTTTATAATGCTCCATAAGTTTTCTATGGGGTTGAGGTCAGGAGATTGGGGCGGCCATGTCATAACACTCACCTGTTTCTCATCAAAGTATTCCTTCATCAATTTTGATTGGTGACAGTGAGCATTATCCTGCATAAAAATGAGCTTGGTGGGGTCGATTTGAACCCTTTCAGCAGAAGGGAGCAGACAAGACTCTAAAATTCTCTTGTACCACTCGCTCCTGAGGGTCTTTTCAATAGGTTTTAAGAAACCTGTTTCATGAAAGAAAAGCACCCCCAGAACATTATACTGAACGGATGCTTGAACGTACTTACTGCTAAATTCAAAGAGCTTTCAAAGCTTCTTCTTCGGATATTAGATCGTTTATCCTTTGAATTTAGCTCAACTTTCGTTTCATCGGAAAAGAGAACATTCTTCCAGTCTTCTACGGTGATTTTTTGTAATAGTAAGCCCATTCAAGTCTCTTAGCTTTGTTGGCTTTGCTTATTAGCGGCTTAAACATTCGTGTACAAGATTTGTAGCCTTGTTCTAACAGCCACCGATGGACTGTTGAAGAGACAAGACTAATACCTTGCCCTTTCCTTAGACTGGCTGCAATTTCCTGGCTAGTTATAGTCCTATTCTTCACATCTTCTCTCTTGATTACCCAGCCAGTTCTCTCACCAATCCTTTTCCTTCGTCCCCTTGTTTCCTTCCTTGGAGCAGGAGTGGCATCATTATGTGCCCTAAGCACTCGAGAGATAGTTGAGTGCGAGATTATAGCAATTTTCTGCAATTTCTCTCGTAGACTTGCCTGCTTTTGAGAGGGCAATAATAGATGCTTTAAGTGGTTCTGAGTGGCTATTTCAAGCTGTTTTTATATTGTATGAGGCTTTCTGGAATATTCTGGAATACTCTTTAAGCTGTTCTAGAATTTTCTAGAATATTGTTCTGGGTGTATTGTAAAATAGTTTTCAATATTTTGTCAAAAGCTCTTTAAATTTACCAGTTTAATCATTAGAATGCGATATCTGAGTCACTTTTTTTGCACAGTTTTTTCCTGAATCTCATTTATATCCAAATTTATAATTATCAATAGAATACCTTAGGGTGAATAAATCTCCTAGGTGGTCGGGAAGGGGTCTTTATATTAGTAAAATTAAAAATTATTTTAACCCCCAAAACAGTAGACAAAAAATATTTTTAGTAAAAAAATCAGGTGAGTATAGCCGAAAGCGCTCGGAACTATAAGACATTTGGACAGTTTTTACATACTCTTTGTCCAGAAGAGAGCGCTCTTGTTCGAACACAAGAAAAATTAAATAAAAACTTAACCGTCTTACCTTGTCTGTCGTTTTTAATGAAACATGCATATAATGTATACATACTTTAAATAATTATAAAGTCAGTGTTTATTAAAATACATTTCATTTTCTAAACATTTTGTTGCAGTTTAAGTTTTTATTTATTGTGAATGTTTTTTTTTCACAATAAATAAAAACCTAAAATGAAACTACAAAAATGTAATTTATGTACTTAAATGCACAAAATGTAAGAAGTCATATATAGGCATCAGCCAACAACTGAACAACAGGGTCTCCCTACACAAAAGCAATATAAAATTGCCAGACAACAGAAAACATTTTGTATCACAACACATCTTCAAATGTAACCAGGGTAAATTTAATATCATGCCGATATATCAAACAGACAATTATTCGTACCTAAAAATACAAGAAAAAAACTTTATAAATAAATTTAAACCCGAACTAAATAGGTCATAACCCCACACGCAAAAGCACACAACATGCACACAAGGTGACCAAATACAATGATCAAATCACTCACATACATGAACACACGCTCACATGAGCGCACACTCACATACGGGAGACACGAGGATGTATATATGTATACACACACACACACACACACACACACACACACATATATATATATATATATATATATATATATATATATATATATACGCATGTTGACAAAACAGGGGAACTACTCACGAGCACGCACACAAACCCCACACAACTTAGGAAGTACGTGTGTATGTATGTATGTATGTATGTGTGCATGTGTGTGTATGTATGTGTGTCTATGTACTGATTCCTTGTGGTCGGACGGTGTGTATGTGTGTGTAAGAAAAAAAGCAGCAGGAAGCAATTCATTCCGCCAGAAATTTGGAATGCTGTACTGCTTGGCATTCGCTCCAACACGAACATTTCAGTCAATTTGAGGACAGTGCAGAGGATTCAGAAGAATGTTGGATGATATATCTAACATGAGTGTTCACTAATGATGGCAACGTTATGCATCCATTCATCGTACAACACGGCGTCAGACTCAACACCAATTTATAAACAAAATACAAATGTTGTTAGTTTTCAAAATTTTTAAATTTAAGAAACGCTCATAAATATTCATCAACCTAACTGAAAAGTCTAGATAAACTATGTGACGTAATTTAATGCTTAATAAAGAAAAGTGTGTAAATAATTTTGTTGTAGATTTGTTTTAAAATGTAATTAATATTGAAATTGTTTTAGTTTGGGATTAATTTATCCATTAAATATTTTGAATAAAAAGAGGTTAGTATTGTGATCGTATTCTTTTAATTTTGGGACATTTTTATAGTCACCTATGCTGGTTTGGTAAAAGAGTAATTCTTTCAGGAGCGGTGATATTTGAAAACATCCGAGCTGCAGATTCATATTTTGATAAGATTCGATATCGGTACACTCAAGAATTTTTCGTCAAAGTTACTTTCTTTTTTTAATAAGGATAAACTTCTTTAGAACAACGGGTTTGGTTGAATTTATTTATCTCTATGTATGCATTTGATAAATTGTTGTGTATAAGATACTTTTAGTTTTCAGAGTTAAGTTTCCCCAATGTATCGTGAGGCGCAGTTGTACACACACACGCGTACGCGCGCACACACATACACACGCGCGCTCACACGTACACACGCGCGTGCACACACACATATGTACATTCATACATACATACATACATATATATATATATATATATATATATATATATATATATATATATATATGCAGTATCAGGCATCTGACACTCTCCTTCAGAATCCTTGCAAAGTTTCATCTGTAGACAGCACAGTAAAAACCATTCACTTAGAAGATGGAAATTATTAGAGATATACAATACTTGAAAATGGCTTAAGATTTTTTGCACAGTAATATATATATATATATATATATATATATATATATATATATATTGGGCACCTTGCTTTCTGTTTGAAATTTTCTTTTCTTTTCAATGCCTGCAGATCCAGGCAATCACGGCTCGTGGCGCATTTCTTTTATTTACTCGACAGTTGCCATTTTTACAGAGCAGATTTTTTATTCTCAAACCGAAGTTTTGAATATTTTCTTTTTCCGTCTACACTGGGTAAATAGATTTTTAGACCATTGCGAAATTTTTCTCCTGATTCTTTCAAAGGATCGCCTACTTTTTGATCCCTTCCCGGTGCCTTTACTACTATTCACATTTTTGAAGCGTAAAAAAATAGTTGCCGCTCTGTTTGCTTTGGCATATCATTTTATCTGATTTGCTGTCAGTTGGCGATAATTTTATTTTCTAAGCTTCCTAGTTCCGTTTTGTTCCCTGCCCATTCTTAATTTGTTGTTCCCATAATTGATAATTTTACCGTTTCTGTCTTTTAGCACAAATATTAATTTGTCATATCCTGTTGGGACTTCAGTTCTTTAACACAAACGGATATAATCACTTCGACATCTTCGGCTCATATGTCAAAACCAGATGTCAAATTCGCCTGGCTCTGAGTATCCATTTCCGATCTGTGGAGAAGATCCATCAGAGAATCCTTTTTCCACCAGTTTAATGGAACATCGTTCAAAATCCGCCCTGGACATCCTAATCTAGAGCTTTCTGAATTTCTTTTATTATCGAAACTTAAATATAATTTGAAAGGTACGCGTTTTCAAACCATTAATACAGTAAAAATGTGCGGCTTTAACATGGTTAAATTCTCACGGCCCTCAATTATTCTGGGATTGTATAAATGGCCTGTATCATCACTTACAGAAATGCTTTTGCGGGATTCACTTTGGTTGCGAGGTAAGGACCATTTTAAGTAAATATTTATGTTTTGCAAACAATATTTGGCGGGCTCATTTGAATCCGAGTAAAATAAGACATTTAATTTAAAAAAACGTCAATTAATGCATTTTATTGACAAATTTACATGTGAAGACTATTAAAATAAAAGGAAAATACATTAAAATTATCTATAAGCATAGGTTGTGTGGGGAGGGAACTTGCATGTAACAATACATGCGTATCTATGTGCGTGTATGTGACAATTAAATAGTGGACCAAGGAAGCGAATGTGCCCCGACGGTAGAGCGTTTTATATATGTTCAACTTCATCTGGAAGCAAGAGATAAAAAGAAGAGAAGCAAATATTTACTTTTTTATAGACATGAAAATCAGTGCCTAACGAACGTTTTCTCAAAGCCAAGTTGGGTAACGCACAGAGCCTTGATATATATGGAGTGCATATGATGATATAAAGCTGATATTTAAAAAGGTTTACATTTCATTCCAATTTTCACCTAACTTTTTTAAATGCCCCTTGTATATACTATACATACGTGTATAACGTGTATGTTTGTAAATGATAGATGTAAAATGAATTGTTCTGGATCCCCGAACTGATTGCCCGTTGAATGCCAATAACATTTTTATCAACTAGCGTTATTTTTTTAGGAGAAATTGCAATCTCCGCTCCCTATTTTTATCAATAAAATGTAGTTCTACAGAAGGATGCTGAGAATCCCATAAACCGGACAAGTGAGCAACGACAAAGTTTTAGAAAAAAATTTAAACATAAAGGACACTTATAATTTACACTCGGAAGAGCCAGTTGAAATTTCTAGGGCATATAATAAGGAAACAAGGCTTGGAAATTTTGATACTCATAGGGCAGGTTAAGGATAAGAGGGAAAAGGAAAACAACGCTTAACCTACCTAACCAGCATGAGTGAAAGGATGATAGCTCATGGTTTAGGAGAGATAACAAAAATCCAAAATTTATTAAGGACTACAAAGGACAGGAAATTGTGGAGAGTCATGATCGTCATGAAGAGACATGTTAAATAGAAAAAGAAATTTTAATCCTGATTATAAATTCAGAGTTTTTTTTTTTTTTCTCTAGACGGATTGCATTTGTGTTACTAGTCAAGGCTAGGAAGTCCGAACTACCCGGCTATTTTACCAACATATTGTTAAGGGGAAATGATGGATTCATGCCTTTCTCAACAGCATTAGAGCAAGGTGAACAAAAAACTTCTTTACCGCAATTCAAACACGGCTCACCGAATTTCTTTTTCCGTCATGTAAACTACTGATTACTATGTTGATTTTCTAAGTGCAGCTTATATGTAGTACAAGGCCGAATGTACGGAGCACTCAGTGAGGACCGAACTCAATATCTCTTTGCAATTAGATCTAGCGATACAAACTTACTAACCATTACACCATGTGCCACTCGCACCGCATTAAAAACAAACTCCACTCGTGTGTGACAAGAACGACTATATTAAGTGACCTACTAAAAACGCAATGATAAAATTTTCTAGATAGCCTAGCAAACATACAAAATATATTTGGTTTGAATGTTTTATTTGTATTCATTCATTCCTTGAGTTATACCATCCCCCATTCAAAATGAGAATGATGCCAACTAAAATGGAACAATTCTAATGAAAGTAGAACTGAATCATATTGTTTTTTTAAATATTGAGGGAGTTTTGTTTTTGTGAATACAGTTGATCCCTCGCTTATCGCGGTAGATTGGTTCCGAGACCGGCCACGATAACTGAATTTCCGCGAAGTAGGGACGTCGTATTTACAGTATTTATTTAACGTGCATTTGGACTTTTAAAACCCTCCCTGTACTGTTAATAACAAGGACAACTGTTAAGCAATAACACTTTAGATTAAAAAAAAAAAGAAGAGTGTTACTGTATCCAACACGAAAGAATTTGAAGTAGAATTTGAATGATGATGGTGAGGAATTTTCTGCGCAGTAGAAATGATGATGATGATGATGACTTCTATTGTGCAGCCAATAATTGTATTTTACTTCTCTTCAGACGACAGTGCCCTTTCTATTGCTATTTTACGCTTGTTTTGTTGTTCCTAGACCAGGAAATAATATTTATTATTAATATTTTAATGGGTTTAATGAAAAATTATAGGTGTTAGGTGTTCATATATCGCGATTTTTCTACAATTTTCCAGAAACTCCACGATATATTTTCCATATATATATATATTTAAAAATTCGTGAATCCGCGATAGTAGAACCGCGAATTAGCGAAGAATCATTATATAGCCAGATTTGAACGTTTTTTGTTTTTGTTTAAACACTTGAAGTGTCGCTGAATGTGTGAAGTTTAGTTCAGCATCCACCTTAGATTGAGCTAGCGATCCAGTTATTTTATAAATTATTTTTATTCTATTATGACCGGGATTATTAAATTTCGACCGGAACGATCCAATTTTGATTGTTGCATTTCCCTCCTGATAAGCTGTTTGAAAAGGAAAAATATAGATCAAAAACAAAACACTGTTCAGCGAAAATGCAAAAATGTTTTTTTCTTAATATGAAGCAGATTTTATGTGAATCTCTTAAATCGAGATTCAAGTTTGAAAATTAAATTTCACCCCCGCCCTTGTCAAAGCTTAGTTCTTCGTTTTCATTTAAAGTTATAATTATTTTCTTAATTTCCGATTAATTCATTTTAACAATATCAATTTACAAATTTTCATCGCCTTGCGGCGGATTAGACTTTGTTAAATGCTCAAAAGAAAAGAAAAAAAGAAAAAGAAAAAATAATACCAAAAGCAGGCAGGATGGAGCACAGTGGAAGCCAGGAAAAAATATTCCACATGATCAGATCACAGAACATGATTCTTTACATTATTTATTTTAATAGAATCATATTCTTGGATTTAATCTTCATATGTTGACTCTTATTATCACAACGCATCATTCGTTGTCCTGTCCACCTTTTATCTGTTAATCTGGATAACTTCAGGGAATTTAGAACTGAGCCATTTATTTGATCTGCAATAATTTGATCGATTAAAGTGTTCGTTCGACAATTTGTTGAAACACTAACTTTTATTTCAAACTCTGGGACCGGAAATATAGACAGATTCAGTAAAAACATGATAAGAAATAATTGAGCGGAAGGACTGATATCCTTATAGATTAAATAAAAGATTCATTTTGAAATTCACAATACCTGAAGAAGCACACCACAACCGAAACGTTGTGATAATAACAGCAAAGATTCAGATTTGTTATTATTATTATTATTATTATTATTATTATATTTCCTTTGATTTCTTGTGTGTACACATTTCTTTCGGGGTCCCGTCCAGAGAACTATGTTTAGAAATGGCATCAAAACATTTTCCACTGACCATTTAAAAAAAATACAAACATATTTTACATAGATAAAGCCCTTCGTAAGGTGTGGTCTGTACTCGTGAGAACATTTTTGTATTTCCTTACGGCATGGACTTCCAGGAATCCTCTCAATTTGTTTACTGGAATCTTTTCCAATCAATCCGAGGGCGCCAACTAGAACAGGGATTGTTGATGTTCCCATGTGCCACATTTCTGAGATTTCGATTTCAAGGTCCTTGCATTATGATAGCTTTTATAATTATTATTATTATTATTATTATTATTATTATTATTATTATTTATCGACTGACTTGTAGTGGAAAGATTTCCCGCATTTTTCTCAAGGATTTTGAAATCAGAATGTTTGTTTTATCCTGAACTGACGAAAGAGGTCAGTCTATCTTGTTACTTAACCCATAACAGGGAGTTTAGCAAGGTCTGATTTATGCTTTTCTCGTGGGAATTTTTGCGAATATGAACATAAAAGACAAAACAAGGTTGGAACTCGGCTCATGGAATTACCGTTACACGTGCACACACATATATACCAGGTCATCCCATAAGTTCTGTCCGAATTTTAACTTTTTGTTAAAATGAACGAAATTTAAAAAGTATTTTATAATGTCTAATGGAGCTGAACATTATTTTTATGTTTAGATGCATTTAAACTGATCAAATTTTATTTCAGAGAACAATAAATTTAAATTTTGTTTGATTAAAACCCTGCTAACATGGAAGCATCCAAGAATCATTTGAGGCACATAATGCTTTATGAGTTCAAAAAAGGAAACTCAGCAGCCGAAGCGGATAGAAACATTCACTCAGTTTATGGAGAGGAATGTGTGAATGAAAGAACTTGCAGAGGATGGTTTGCAAAATTCAGAGGTGGAGATTTCACCCTTGAAGATGAAGATCGAACCGGACGTTCAGTTGAGTTTGAAGCAGCCCTTGAAGAAAATCCTGCTTTATGAGTTGACGAATTGGCAGTAGTTCTCAGTTCAAACCATACAACTGTTCATCGTCATCTTCAACAATTTGGAAAAGTTCCTAAACTTGGAAAATGGGTGCCCCATGAATTGTCTGCAAACAATCTCAAATCTCGAGTTGACATCTGCTCTTCTCTCCATTCTCGCCAACTTGTTTCACCTTTTTTGGATAGACTTGTGACTGGCGACGAAAAATGGATCTTTTATCGAAATGTTAAGCGTCGTAGACAGTGGCTTGGTAAAGGGGAAGACCCCAGCCACAGCCGAGAAGGGAACTTCTAAAAGGTTCTTCTTTCAATCTGGTGAGATCACCAAGGAATAATCGACTTTGAATTCTTACTACCTAATGCAACAATTAATGCTCAAATATACTGTCAGCAATTAGAGCGTTTGAACCAAGCTTTGAGGAAAAAAAGACCTGCTCTAGTGAATCGAAAAGAGGTGATGTTTCCTCAGGACAACGCGCGACTCCACACAGCAAGAATCACGTCACAAAAGATCGAAGAACTTGGTTGGGAGAAAATTCATCATCCATCTTATTCTCCCGATCTTGCTCCTTCAGACTACCATTTGTTTCGTAGCTTATAGAATAATTTGGAAGAAACAGCTTTTGTAACACAGGAAGAGGTTAAAACTGACATTTGTGAGTTCTTCGAATCAAAGCCAAAAGAATTTTACAGTAATGGAATTAGTAACCTTGTTAATAGATGGAAGGAAGTCATAGATAATAGGGGAAAATACATTGTTGATTGAATCTGGAATTAAATGTAACATTTGGTCACTTGTTTTCTTTATTCAAAATTCGGACAGAACTTATGTGTGACGTCCCCCAGCCTTGCTCGTTCCTCGCTGCTTCGTTCGGGTATCGCCGCTCCAAACGTGACGTCCGCCTGCCTGCGTCAGTCGTGTTGTCCCGTCCTGTGACGACCAACTGGCTTGGTATTGGTCGCGGCACCCAAATGTGACGTTCTAACCTTTTGGTGATTCGGATGGGAATCGGTTTAGATTCGATATCAGCCTCGTCGTTCCCAACCCGCTTCCAACGTCTGGTTACCGAAGTAACTGCTTTGATCCCCAGTCTGCCTACCCACGTTGTGAATTGATCTTAGGCAGACGAAATCAATCAGTCGTTGGGGCCGTAATGCAAGTTGAGTTCGAATAAGGGTAGTATCGCACAAATATGTGTAAAAGAAAATAAAATAATAACTCAAAAGTTCAACGGTATCAAAAAAAAGGATAACAATACTTTATATCTGGTTGCTGGATACGTAGGACTGCGTCTATCTCCCGACCCGCTATATGGATTCGTGACACGTTGTTTTTGTTAGGTGAGTTTTAACATCTTAAGTTGTCTGTTCTTTAAGAAACTGGTTCTTGGTGTGTCTTCAGGCGATAGTCGTAAAACTTGTTTTGGTGGTATGAATCTAAGTCGCTTTTCAAAAATAAATTGTTCTTGGATTGAAGATGAGTTCGGAAGTTGCGCGAATCTTAGTCAGCTAATGCGAGGCGGACCCACTTCAACTGCAAACTGGAAACTCTGGAAAACTGGAACTCCAACTCAACTGATTTTCGCTCACTGCGACTTTGCTTATCGGGGTGGGCTTTGTTGGGGTTTTGAGGTTCCTTGATAATTCCAAATCCACAATCCCCTTCTTTTGTTTTCGGTCAGGAAAAATTTATTATTTCCATTTTTGGACGTCTTCTCTTACCCCTACCTTCAGAGGGCGTCAACGATTTTCCTATCCTCTTTAAGGAGTGGGAGCAGCCCCCCTGCATCACATGATCATCTCCGCCTGGCTCTCGTTAACATTCATCCAATGGCCGATCAACAGTGTGGGCGTGACCAGACTAGCCTTGTTTCTTAAAAAAAATATCTTGCTCAAAGAAAGAAGAATTATCTCCTCTTTTTCTTTTTTCTATTTCCCTTCTTTCTTTTCTTTTCTATTCTCTCTTCTTCTCTGGCCGCCAACAGAACAATGCGACCCGTGGTGTTATAACCTCAATTCCTATCCCAAGGTCACTTTCATCTGGACTTCGTCAATCAGATTTTCTCTAATTATCAGGGTGGGTGGTCATCCAGCAAAACACAGCCAACTTTTCCGATAAAATAGTTTCGCTGTTACCGCTAGATTCTAACACAACCCAGACTTTGTCCAACGATATCTTTCCATCGACAAAGACTTAACCTATTTTCTTTGTTTTCTTTTTTCTTTTTCTTTTTTCAGCTCGTGTGTGGTCAGGGCATTCCTATTAAATTTTTATCTCTGTAGTTTTCTGTGGAAGCCCCAAATGGCATTCCCGTGACACGGTTAAATGTTTATCTATTCTGTCCCGGAGTTTAACTAGCCGATCTGGAACTTGTCAACTAGATTTTCGCCAGCACCAAGTGGCTGTTATCTATTCCCGATAATATAAGTCCGCCACCACGACACAGTTAATTTTTATCTATTTAGAATTCTCGACAATGGCAATGAAACCTTTCACCATTTTTCACTATCAAAATTTCATTTCTTTCCCTTCTTTTCTTCCTTTTCCTTGCATCCCTAAATGGTGTCACAATTGGATGATCTGATATATGTAACTGGTGATTGCTTTGAGCATGAAACGGTATTATTTATATTTATTAATATATACTTAATAGCTCTATCTTTTACCTCTGAGCACTGTTTTCTTAAGACAAAAGAATATATATATATATATATATATATATATATATCGAAGCAACTCCGATGATGATGACGATGTAAAGAATTAAAGAGAGGTTGATAGCAATGGAAATAGACATACAATTATTGAATTTAAAAAGATTTCTTTTTTTCTTAACAACGAGCTCGATACACAAGTATCCATGCCTATTTGTGTGCAATTTATGTGTCTTTTGAGGCTGACGCAGATATTTATTCATTAAGTCTTCAGTTAACTGAACTACATCTCTGAACAGGCTCAGAAAAAAAAATGAAACTCAAAAAACAAGTGCCACATTGTTTAACATATCAACACTTGTATGTCTTTTTCTTTGACAAAAACAACACAAAAATGAACGACCCCATCACGTTGAAACACAAGTTCCCGTAAGATCGACGAAGTTAAACAATGTTGAGCTTGGCCAGTACCTAGATGGGTGACAGCTTGAGAATACCAGGAGCATTAAGCTTAGATGTGCGGGGGGTAATGGTAAAATCTCCGAATTGTTAATCGAGTTCAAATTCCCGTTTGCTTCGTTATGTTCACTTGCGCGAAAATCCCAATTGCGAAGGTATAAGTCCACCTCTTCTACCTCCTGCTATGGGTTAATTAGTATGACTTATTTCCCTAAATCCTTATTATCGCCAAAACAAAAAAAAATTATTACAGCCTAAACATATATTCAGGTTTTAAATATCTCTCTTCTCTTCTTGTAATGGCATTCACCCGAGGTGGGTTGAGCCGGATCCATAGTTTGTTGTATGTTTTATAAAATACTTTAATTTTTCAAAACACGGTCAAGATATTGTGTCAATGTTCAAAGTTTATAATATTAAGTGTTGGTCTTTTTTTGTTTTTATTAATAAGGCTTCCATTATTTTTATCTTTTTTGCATGTAGATGATGCTATTATATTAGTGTTGTCAACAAGTATGTCACGAATCGTGTCGGGTAGGTCTCCATGAATATTTAAGTGAGATCTAATTGAGCTATGGTCAGAAAGGTATAGAATGAGTCTGCGTGTCAATCTATTGAAAATGGCTAAATGTATAGCCGAAAGCGCTCGGATAAAAAGAACATTCGGACAGTTTTTATATAATTTATCATTCGAAAAGAAAAAAATTATTAGATCGCATGAGAAATTGTATAAACACTAAGTACACCTTGTCTGTCGCATTCAATTAAATGTGCATGAAAGAAAGATTGCTGCCTAAATACATGCAGACACACACATACACACGCGCGCCCACCACACACACACACACACACACACACATATATATATATATATATATATATATATATATATATATATATTTATATATATTTATTCATTTATTTTAGGATATTATATCAAAAGCATGTCAAAAATCAAGTGTGTGTGTGTGTAGAGAGAGAGAGAGAGAGAAATCTGTGTGTGTGTGCGTCTGTGTGTGGGTGGGATTGTGTTGAAAAATTAGATATTTGATTGATTGATTGAATTTATGTGTTATCTAAAGCCGAAGCCTATTTTGAATTGTAAGTATATAAGGAATGCAAAATGAAGGTGAACTCGGTTTCCAATTTCTTATTCCGCGCCGCATTACATCAAACGGCCATTTACATACGGGAAAAGGTCCCAAGTACAAGGATCGTTCTGGCTTTTTACCATTCGTTATATATGTCATTATCTTTGTTTCCGACCGCAGCATTTTCATGTCTGCAACGCAGAAATACTTCGACGTACCGAGGTCATTTGGTTTCTACTTCCATCTTTACTTCTCTTAATGATCGACATGCAATGATTCGACTATAGAGATTTCTGAATAATGAGCATGCCACTGAAAGGTAGTGTTTAATTCGTGAATCTCGATTTCTTTTGATGAAAGATGACTATATATATATATATATATATATATATATATATATATATATATATATATATATATATATATACTTACATACACATCTGATTAAAAATCCACACTTCTTTTTGGTATCTATATTTTTAAAAAGTACTCGAAAGAAAGCATATATATATATATATATATATATATATATATATATATATATATATTTTTAAAAGAAAAACAGACCACTTTAAGGTACCATTATAATAATTTCACCAGAGTCCTTTTAAAAGACGCCGGATCATCAGATAGCACTTCCAAAAATGAAATGAAACGAAAAATGAAATTAAAATTGATGGGTAGTTACCATGTTCTTTATAACTTAATTATATATATATATATATATGTGTGTGTGTGTGTGTGTTAAAAATACAGTTTAACGGTATGCTATATTTGTGAGTAAAAGTGCTTAATATCAGGGATAGAGCCTATGTAAATATAAAAGTGGGCAATACTCTTTAAAGAATTATGTTTTTTTTAATTAGAGCAGCGTTAGTGAAATCACTGTTATGGCCAGTTTTGTTATGTGTATTACGAGATTTTGAATGGTTGCCTAAACGTAAATCTTTTTTTATGTTCGTAGTTACGGACTTTTAGATCTCATCATGTCTCCCTTTTACATTGTAAACATTTTCTTTGATGAGTAGCGGCATCTTAATTAGTGTTTGATCTAATTGTGTCTATGATTATATTGATCATCGTATTGGGAATAACTAATTTATTTACCAATTTCTTAGAAAGAGTGATAGTAGGATTATTAATTTTGTGTTGTTTTGTTAGAAGTGCTATTGGCAGTGGCTAGTTTGTTTGTTTTTTAATTTTAGCATTTTGTAAGGTCGTTTTCTAGTCTGGACGTTGAAATGGCGAGTAGTGAAAAAATCTAAATGTTTTTCTCAATATATTTCTCTTCATCACAACGGAATTCCCGACTGCATATACTAATGTAGAATCCTATGACTCATCCTGATTTTATTTTTTGATTGCGGAGGCATTAATTAGATCGTTTTTTTAGTGACTTTACGATAATATTTGAAACCTTATCCGTGATCAGTCTATCTATCTATCTATCTATATATATATATATATATATATATATATATATATATATATATATCAGTCTGTTCACTATCTATCTCTTCATTATCTATTTCAGTCTGTTCATTATCTATCTCAGACTTTTGATTATCTATATAGCTAGCTATCTCTGTTTGTTCATTATCTATCTATCTATCTATCTGTCTGTCGGTATGTCTGCCTGTCTGTCCGTTTGCCTATCTCATTCTGATCCATTACCTATCAATCTATCTAGCTAGCTAGCTCTGTCCATTATCTATGTATCTATCTCAGTCTGTTCATCATCTATGTGTATCAGTCTGTTCATTATTTATCTATCCATCTCAGTCTGTTCATTATCTACGTTCTTTATATATGTCAATCTGTCCATTATCTATCTACCTATCTATCTCAGTTTGTTCAATATTCATCTATCTATCCATCTCAGTCTGTTCATTATCTATCTATTTCAGTCTTTTCATTATCTATCTATCTCAGTTTGTTCATTACCTATCTGTCTGTTAATTATCAAGCTACCTATATGCATTTTCCATTAAAATATTTCTGCGTGAGTCATTTGCATGTCTATAAATCCTGATCAGTCACATGTAAATTCAACAGACACCAATTGTTTCTTCTGAAGAAAAGAATTTCTGACAGGTAAGAGAAAAAAAAAGCCGTTATGAAAATAGAAGACAATATCAAATAAAACAAATGCAGATTCGTTTACCAATCTCAAAGAGGAAACGTTTCTGAACTTAAGAAATCTTTAAGTCCTAATTGTCTTGGAGAAGTTTATTTTTTAGTTTTTTTTTTTTATAGTTTTTTTTTATATATTTTTTTCTATATTCTTTTCTCTCTGTCCTTCTCTCATTTTCAACTTACTAACATTACTGGGTATGTCGATAAACTAAATCCAGCAGCAAAGCCTCTGATCGGGAGGTTTTGAGGAGCCTGTAACCACCACTTAATTGCACTTGTTCTCAGGTCCACCTTTACCCTGGGTGATAGCATCTGTAAGGGTCCCAGCTAGGGGTAAATAATTAACCTCTAAACTGGAGCCAGAACACTATGAGTGTATAAAAGATTTATAGTAAAAATACAAGCAATAGTAACAAAGACTTTTGTGTATGATGGACTCTATCCAGTAATTTTAATTTTTACAAGACGGCATAGTCCATCATACATGGAATCGGGGTTACTTTTCAAATATTATATATATATATATATATATATATATATATATATATATATATATATATAATAAAATAAAATATAATAAAAAGGCTTAAACACTAATATTCCATGGTCATAATTTATTCCATTGGAATCGTAAATACGATCCAATTCATCAGACCTACAAATTCAAAAGGAAAACAGAAAAAAACAACTCCGGGAATAAAAAATAAAATTTAGTTTTTATTTAAATTATATAAATATACAAAGACGTATGTATATTATTTTCAGATAAAGTGTATAAATTGTATCTGTAAAGTCTCTCAGAGGACGAAACGCGTCGGAAAAATATAGTTTCTCCTATCGTCCTTTTATTAAGTTATATGTATGTATAATGTATATTTAGGCAGCATATCTTTATTCAAACATGTTTCATTAAATAATATAGACATATTATGACGATTTATTTTTATAATAACCCTTTCCAGTTTTCTAATGAGTTTCGTGATGTTAAAATGAAATTCATCAAGGAAGGTGTCGTAGATTTTTCTACCCAAGTACTTTAGATTGCCTCCATGACCATCCTCATGTTTGTATTCGCCATTCTGCAAACCAGGTTTTGTTTTCCAAGAAACTTGTCTCCGAGTAAACAGTCAATTTCCATATCGAAGCGAAACCCCGTGAACCCGAAAAATGTATTCTTATTCATTCGCATTTCTGTCCTCTGCACAGAAAAAAAAACTACCTAAATCATGTTCTGTGTTTTATACTTCGATAAACACTGGCTTTGGCCTAATATTTCTGCATTTTTTTTCCCGGAGGCAACAGTCTCTTTGGTGCCATTAAAAAGAAACGACCGTTGCTCAGAAGATGGAAAGAAAAATATCTAAGAATGATAATTTACCAAAATCTGGAGATATTGTCAGAAATTCTTGCTTTAATATCTGACAATCTTTATTTAGGGATAGTTTACTTAGTGATAACTAAGAAAAGCGATTGTCAGAAATAATTTCCATATTTCAGTATCTGTCTATATTTCTGAGATGAGGTATTATGTACACTATTTACATTATTTGGTCTACTGTCCTCATCTTTGTCGCCATGTTTATCACAACATTTCGGCTGTTGTACGCTTCGGTATTCTTCAGGTAGTTGGAATGTCGAACTGAACCCTTTATTTCACTCACTGGGGTAGACTGATCTAGTTCCACATGCCATGTCTAATGGATGTCAGTTACACCGACGTGGTGTAATGTTTAGCATGCTTGTTTTGCTAGGTCAATTAAGACCGAGTTCGAACTTTACTAATTGCGCCACACATTCTGCCGTGTGCCACATACAAGCTACACTTAGAAAATAATTGATACTTCCTTCTATACGTGAACGCCTATGCGGGAAGTTTAAAAATATTAATCCCAGTGGGTCAGTACCTCTTTTCCGGAAGGCGGCTAGGTGTATTGCTCGGCTACTGAGTGCCGAGAGAGCTTGGGTAATTTTTCCACAGTATTGCCATTAAACCCACTTTAAGATGATCTTGTATCACATTCGGTTACGAAGTGGGCGCACTGAACAATACAACCTTAAAAATAGAACTAAATAAGATACGGAACATGGTTTTGACGAAATTAATAACCACACGAATCCTTCTACTACCGGCCCAACCCCAGCCTGTTCTAAACAAAGACGCGGCAAATCCTTTTCGAAAGGACTGGGAAACGGTAAGGGTAAAGAACTGCATTCGTTATCGCCCAGGTACGGTGGCTTTTGCGAAAGATCCGGCCATTTCCAAAATTTAGAGATCGCTATATACTAAAGGTAAACGGCTGGTTGTGACGATATGTTAAGGACTGTAACAATGACTTGAGTTTACAAATCGTTACTATCTCACTCTCTTAGAAAATCTTCGAGAATTATTGAGTTTCTGTTCGAATACAGTAACTTGTGCGCTATCTACGCAGAACTGGTTCCATTACTGGTTAAAAGATACTCAATTAGCAAGAATAATTTGTGTCGAGAGATCTTCACACGCCAGAGTGTAGATTTTAACACTATCAATTATCAGGTTAGCAACTCCACAAACTGTTTTAAAAAATGTGAAATGCACATTACGACTCCAAGTGCTAAATATATTTCCTTATTTCTCTCGCCCAAACTACATGTCGTGTTACTTGCAGTTAATACACAGTATAGGATGTTTAGTTTCACCAGAACTCTTTTATTCTACAGCGTGCTCCGAAAATCTTGTCAGCCTTAAATACTCTAATTTTCTATTTCAACGCTCTGTGGGGCTATTATCAAATAGAGTTTCACTCGAACGATACCAAAATACCCAGCAGTTGAAGGACGCCGTTCTGAGAGCCTTTGCAACAATCAACAAACCTCAACTTCGTAAGATATCACACAGGACATGGTGCTGCATCATTTTGTGTCACGAAAACGATAATGTCCATAGAGGCCTTCTCGATCTGTGACAGCGTCAATGAAAGTGAATAAACTGAATCCAGTACATGTGCTTTTATTAATGTATTACTTGTTCTATTGTTCCCATTACTTTTTTAATATGGGGTGACAAGACTTTTGGACCACCTTGTACACCTGGTGGATTATTTTTTGAGTCGGATTCCTGCTTTAGCAAATACTGTATAATCTTTTAATTAACAGCTGAATGACTTTGAGCGGTACTAATTTTTATTTTCCCTCAATCTGTTATTCGAATGTTTCTTCTCATTTAAGTTTTCCTATTAGTTAATTGAATGCCTCGTTAACTGGAAGATTTGTCTCAGAAGATCTTAAATTTCATAAATGCGAATAATCTGACCACCAGTGAAAAGAAAAAAAAACTCCTTCCTTGCCGAAAATAGTACCATAATACTGAGCGTTTTATTCCAAATTTTAATGACTTAACAATAAGCAATGATGCTTAGCAATAAGCAAGACCTTGCCTATTCCATATCTGTTTCTTTAAGTAATACAGGTGGTGGCGTGAAAAAGAACATTATCCAAATAAAAAGAAATGCGCGCGCTGTTTTTGAAGCCAAAATGGCCGATTATTCAGTTGTTTGCTGATAGAAAGGTATTTAATGCAAGCAAGCTTTGTTGTAGAAAGCTCAATATCGGAGGTAGACATAATGTGTTAATAGAATTAATATGAAAACGTTTTTTCACTTAAATGTGCAGGATTTCCATCATGCTGACTTAGAAGTTTCGGGGTCACATAGATATTTAACTACTCTTCATAGCGGAGTTGTACAATTTAGCTTTGAAGAGTTGTCACATTTCCATGTGGCCACGAAACTTCAAAAACAGCATGATGGAAACCCTGCCAAGTTAAGTGAAAAAAAAATTCATATTAATTCATACAATTTCCACAATACTGTTCTTGATATATAAAAATATATATCTTTATCACATACACACACACACATATATATATGTATGTATATATATGTATATCTATATATACCCGCTTTAGAAAAGCCACAGTTTAATGAGGTTCCCTGTCAAAAGTCTTGAATTTTCAACCAGTCTGCCTATCACCCTATGATTCTTCCCTTTTCTGTATTTAAACAACGATAATAAATATTACTTCTCATGAAGAAGACATTATTTCTGGAAAATTGTTTCCTTAATATTTATTACATCCTACTGCCAGCGAGTAGAACTGTGTATATTTTGTTTTTCTTCCTGATATTTTACTAACAATTCCGGCGAGCGAAGTCGAGATTCATAAGAATATTGTGAATTATTCCACTAGTCATAAAGAATATTTTATCAAAGATTCTAAAGCGCTCAGAGGTAACTTCGGCATAAGTAGTTTTTAATCATTTCTAAAAATGTTGATCTTAAGCTCTAGAGACGTTCAATAATCTCTTGAGATAGAAAATGTTGAAACGCTTTCAAAACAGACATTTTTGACAGAATATAAATATATACGAAAATGGATGGAAGAATAAGAATGATTTAAAGAAACCTTCGCACTGTAAATGTGGGTGATCGAAAAAATATAAGAAATAAATAACCTGAGTCGATGTTCACTTTTTGTCCAAATTACGCTTTAAAGAGTCAGAATTGAAAACAATTTTTTCCAGCCCTCTACTTTCACAGTGAGTATTTTTTCTTATTATTCCTGTACAACTTCTTTATTGATTTTATATGTATCAGCAAACACTTTGTGTCTGTATTAATACCTGATGAATGGAGCGAACGATTACAAAAAGGTCTGGAGTTGAGGTGCTGGATATAACAGCCATTTTATTTTTATTAATGATATATATATATATATATATATATATATATATATATATATATATCCCACATTGTGATAATAGATATGGAAGAAACTTTGTAAGAATCTGGACGCAAATTTACTGTGGATGGTCTAGCGATTAAAGCACTTTCTAAACATTTCCGTCTAAGTAAATTGTTTTAATTTGAGTAGAATTTTTGAAACAAAATGTGTTGTCCATCTTGTTACGCTGAGCAAATAATGCATTTACGGTGGTGTTGTATAAAAGATCCCTTTTATTTAAATTCTTTGAGGTTTTTCATATGTATTCCTTGTGACAATCACTATAGGTGATGTAGTAAAACTAGACTTCAAGTTTTAGCTTATTTTGTTTTGTATTAATCTTTAGACATAGTTGTGACAACTTTTATGTTAAACTTAGAGAAATTCTTTTCAATTGTATTTGCTGGTTAGAACGATATATTTTGATTCGTTGGGTTTATCAGGAAACCTCTTTTCTATTTTGAAATATTTTATAAGATTTTTGTTTCGCAGTGAATATGAAATAATTAGGTTATTAGAGGAGCTTGAAAGTATTTTCAATGTATTGCTCCTTTTCATGTAAATACTGAGGGCTGCAAATTGGGAGTGTTCTTAAATAGAATCCAATATTTTTTTCCGGATTTTATTCATAATTTACCCAGAACACATTACATCTCTCCCGTCTTTTGCCATATGTCAAAGATCTAATGGAATAAAATCCATTCCCTTTTGGGGCCGCCTTGGTTGTAGGGCTTACCGGAAGATCGTCACTGACAGCCAAACGTGTTCAGCGCTCTACTCCTGATCTTTTGTTTGGTCTTATTTGCAGGGCCCTTTTCGTGATTGGATAAGGTTGCAAGGCAGCATAGTTTTAAAATCAAGATAGATGAACTGTCTTCCCGGGCTAAAAGCTCAATCTACCCGAAGGAGTATATTTACACATATATACATAAACATATATACATACATAGATATACGTATACACATATATAGACATATACACATATATACACGTTAGGGTTATAACTTTATTCTAGCCCTATATTCCTATGTCATAAATCAATGAACAATTATTCAAAAGTAATGAAATAGGCATTAATTTATTCTAGTTCTTTGAAAAGGTCCAAACCAAAAATTAGATTATAGCATATACGCAATAAGGGTAAAAAGTGAAAACATTTCAAAAGTTTTATTTTTCAATTTTCTATTTATTTAATTGCATAGTTGTTATGGGGTCCTCCCCTTTTTCATATAAGTGGACTCTACCAGTGTTACTTGGACTGCTGCCGTTAAATACCCAGGGTTAGAGAGTCAGTCAGAACATACAGAGAGAGTGAGTAAAAATAGTAAGAAGACAGAGATGGGGATTGAGTTGGAGGTAGAGTAATAGTGTGAGGTAACCGCTTGTAGAAGTCAGTTACAAGCACGTAGACTCTGAGGAAGTCCTACTTCGAGACTGTATATGTCTATATATTATTGCTACTAACCGCGTTCCTGGATTTACTAGCAGTATTACCCTTTGTATTTTTGTGTAAATACATTTAATTTCTTATATTTAATCCCTGCGTTTGTCATTCATTGGAGACCGAATTTCATCTTGGAATCCACAACAATAGTGCTTATGGATTTTTACCGCATGCAATAGTTTATAGCTATAGCATCACATTCATAATTACAAATAATCAAAAACAAGTTCTTGAAGGTTCCAGGAAGTCATAGTACTACTATACTTATATACGATTTTAGACATTTCGTGTTGGAGCCTTTGAAATAATAAAAAAATATGCTTTCACAATTGAATACATGGTAGATGATACTCAGATTGTGTGCGTAAACATGTTTGTGTGGACATAATTACTAGAGGCGGTAAAATTTGTCTTTTATATTGTAGTTTCGTTGAAGTAATATTTTGAAATACACTTTGATTAAGAAATTGTCGGATATTATATGGATTAATGTCATGAAGGTAGTTTTTGGTTGATTTTTGTTTAGCGGCATACCAACATCTATGGATTATTTGATGCCAAAATCGAAATATTTTGAACGCAATTGTCTGCCTTCAACTACAGATCAAATATATTGTCGGACATTTTGCTATAAAATGTATTGTTGATAAATCTACTGTAAATAGTTATTGTTGATATTTTTTATATAAAAAAATGTATTGTTAATAATTTTAATATGAAAATGTATTTTTATACTTTCATAAGGTTTTGAATTTGTTAGGTGTTTCATTATTTGCTCATAACTGGGACATTAACACATGCTCTCACCCCGGGTTTGAGTATATCTGGGAACGACAGCAATTAAGAGATGGTTCCACGCTTCTCAATCTCCAAATCAGAGGACTTGCCGCCGGATGTAGTTTATTGTCATAGCTAAGACTAGCTGTAAAGGTCTGAAGCTGTGAAAATTAAGTCGAGCTAATCTGAATACTTGCCGTGGAAATAGCGATAGACTTGCGACTTTTCGTCTGTGGGGAAAGAGGTTGTAGAATGTAAAGTAAATCATCGCTCTCAAGACCGCGTAAACGATTTTTCTTTCTCTCACGGCTAGAGTGAAGATCGGTCAACTACAGCCAAGATATGGCAGCAACATTCTTTCTGTTTTTTTTTTTTTGTTTTGTTTTTTATTTCGTAAACATGAGTCTTATAAATATATGATCATGGTAGAAGTCGGTTACTTTCTGGTGCTGTCTCAGGAACCGATCATGTTTTCAGCCTCTTAAAGATGGATCGTATATATGTATTCTTTTTAAGGTCTGGAGTTAACGGGGAAGACTGTAAAACATTTATCCACTTTCGGCTGCGTCGCAATAATTAAATACTGGAAATTCCTTTATTTAGAACTTTAATTAGTCCATTATTAGTCATTGCGTACCAGGTGTTGTTAATGTAAAGACCTACGCGTCAGCCCCGCGTGTTAACGGATTTGTTCATACGGTTTTTAAAATACCGCTCCAAGATCCTAATCTATGGTAGAACACAAACTTGGACTTACGGCCACATCACATCGAAACACCGGTTTCCTAGGATCAGCGAAGTTAAGCAATGCTGAGCCTGGTAACCGCTTAGAAATAACAAATTCTGAAATCTTCATTGTACTGGTGGTCTAATGGATAATAGTTCGGAATTATTAAACGGAAAGTGGAATTTCCATTTCAGTTGTCATAATTACATCGCTCTTATGCAAATAGTTACATGTGCAACTCAGTTTTTCTGTTATGGCACTCGGGGGTCTTTAAGTGATGTTTTTGTTTTTTGAGGAATTGTAGTGAAATGGTATCGAAGAGCTACCTCATAATGGCAAATTTCAAATAATGATAAGGGTGAGAATAATATTACCCGTTTCCCTACAAGGAAATATTTGGCATTCATTGGCCGGGCAGCCAGAAATATATTCGGTTGAAATTTCTGAAAGCTTTCTCATACACATTTTTTTCAAAAAAATACTTTTATTAAATCCAATATCTGTAATCCTTCTTTCTAGTATTGATACCGTGGAGGGGGTCCTTTTTAAACTATTAATGGTAAATAGGATAAAATGAAATTGTACTTTAGGTATTTAATAAGAAATAACCTACGGATTATCGATTTAAAACTCGGACAATCAGCAAAGTTAAGCAACGTCGATCCTGGTCAATACCTAGATAGGTAAGCGCTTGGAAATACAAACTTGGACATACGACTCTAAATTGGATATCGGAGAGCCGAGTTTCCGTTCAGTTCCAATTAAACGGAAATAATCTTGGGAAAGTTATGAATCCACGTCTTCCCGCCCAGTAATGTCCGATATAAAACCCTTTCAAAATAATTCCGTGGTGTATGAAATTTCTGTTTCATAGATTTCACGGAATATAAAAGAAAAAAAAAAGAATGTCAGCTTTCTTCCTGGTTAAATATTTCAGCTTCCATTTTTCTATCCCCGATAAGCATTGACTTGAATATTTCTTTTTTTTGTTTGTTTTTTTTTTTTGTTTTTTTTTTCTGCTAATACTAGCACTGGGTCTCACTTTTGCAACGTTTTAATTAGATATCTCTTTGTGCTAACAGTGTGCTTCGCAGAGAAACCGGTATGCAATATGACCTTTGATTAACGCCTGGAATTATGGGTCCTAAAACCGGAAGTGAAATTATTTCTGCAAGAAAAATACCGAATGAATTTCAAGAAGCGACTCGATTCACTTTAGCTATATCCCGAGTCGAGTGGAAAAAATTAGAAAAAAGTTCAGAATTACTGTCTCTGTGCGCATGCGCTTTAATTTTTTAATTTTTTTCCCAAGCATATTTCATCCTAAAATTTTATTGTAATTTATTTTTCATTTTTAATTATTTATTTTTATATACATAAAATAAAATTAAAATTAAATAGATATTTAAACATAAATAATTAAAAATAAACAAATACATTTAATAAAAATAAAAAATAAATGGTATTTTCATTTTAGTTTCTACATATTTTATTTATTTATATTGCTATTTTATTAGTAGTAATAATATTAATCTTTTACCATTTTTTAAAGAGATAATAAAATTGTCCTTTTATATAAAAGCAAGGCGATAATGCCTCTAAGACGTAAAGGTTTACTGAGAGCGGAAGAAATTGACAAGACAGGAGAAACCACCATAAAAGAACAGAATTCAGAAAGACAAAAGATGGCGATTTAAATTGCATTTACATTTTTGAATAATTATAGTTGGCAGGGAAACAAGAAATTGGAGGGGAGTTTTACAGGTAAGAAGTTCTTGAAAATCTATTCGAATAAAACTTGTACACCTAACTATTCGAACGGTAAAATAATGAGACCAAGTAGCCAATCGAGTAGTAAGCTTAATTTTGTTTTCGATTTTTTTTTATATAACCCGTAGCGAAGTATAATTGCACGTTAAGTGAATGGAACGAGGCTGACTACAATTTGAAATCATCTCTTTGATTTTTATTTCCGAACCACCACCAATTATACCATCCATTATACCTGCACATTCGTATTTAAGTGAATTTAATGATACCGACCTGAATTCGAACTCATCTAACTATAACACCTGAGAAGCGCACATTACAGTTTGTTTATCACATTTTGATTAGGTATGTATCCATCTCTAATGCCCCCACTAAGCGTTAATTAATAATTCATGTATTACTAAATCATAATTATTTCCCCACTAAAGTCAATTCTTACAATCTAAATCAAACAAACTGTAATGTGGATTTTAAGTGGGGGTCAGTTATATATTACAAACAATATATAAACAGATCCGTCACTTTGTGACGAAGATAGCTTCTATACATTTATATTTCATAGAATGTGAGTAAATCTAAAAGATATTCGTGTGTAGCTGATCAATATTTTATTGATTGATTGTTTTCTGTGGATTATCAAAAGCGTCGTTATGGGAAAAACCGTCCGTTTACAGTTCGTCTTATTGTGCGCACGATTATCCGTGTTTGCAACGATGTTCTGGTTTTAAAAGATTGATAGTCATTTTATTTCCATCAACCAATTTTTACCCTCTTTCATTTTTTTTTATTTTTTTTTATTTTTTTTTATTTTTTTATTTTGCTTATTTTACCGAATGCAGCTTTGAAAGTCAGTATTAGACATTATGACTTTTTTCCAAGGCTCGGAAGCTGAATTTTAATTCGTGGGGAATACGCAACTCCCTGCCACATTAAAAATGAATTATTTGTCTGGCTTTATTTTATCTTATTTTCTCTCTCTCTCTCTCTCTCTCTCTCTCTCTCTCTCTCTCTCTCTCTGTGATTTTCTTCCCTGTCGCTCGCTTTAAATTTCTCCCTTGATCTTTTTCTCTTTACCTCATTTTTTCATCTTTTTTCATTTTTATCTTTCTTATCTTTTCTCATCTTTTTCTTTTATCTTTTTCCCCTTTCTCTCATCTATTTTCTCTTTCTTACATCTTTTTACCTTCTCTCATCTTTTTCTCTTTCTTTCGTCTTTTTTCTCTTCTTCTCATCTTTTTTTCCCATCTTTTCCCTCTTTCTCTCATCATTTTCTCCTTCTCTCATCATTTCTATCTTTCCTTGATCGTTAAGAGCGAGTGTATGTTCTTAAACCGTTTTACATTCCTCCAGGGATTTAAATCAATCATTATCGGTCTCTCTTTAAAGAAGTATCATATTCTTCATAAATCCCTTAAAATGAAAATTGTACAGCTAATCTTCTTCGGGAAGCTAAACCAAAAATAACAAACATTAAATGTAATTTTCTTCTTTGCCAAACTACATCAAGCACAGGCATCATGCAAATATACTTAAATATACAATGTAATGTCTTAAAAATAAATGCTTAACTCAGACGAGTTATTTATTATCTTGCTGTGTTCAAATTTCATGACAAATGTTTCCTTATTAAAACTTGAAGTGGGTATGACAATAAACTACATCCGCGCCCTGGGTATGACGATAAACTACGGCTGACAGCAAGGCCTCTGTTCAGGAGGTTTTGGGGATTGTGGAACCACCTCTTAATTGCTGGTGTTCCCAGGTTCACCCTGACTCGGGGTAGTAACACCTGTTAGGGTCCCAGCTATGGGCAAATAGTTAGCACTCAAGCTTGGGTTAAAATACTATGAATGTGTAAAAACAGATTTTAATAGCAGAAATACTTTTTAAAAAATTATTACCAGCAATACATCTTTGAAAAAATATATTACCTGCTATACATTTTTTAAAAAAAAATATTACCAGAAATAGTTTTTGAAAAAAAGATATTACCAGCAATATTTTTTTGAAAAAAAAAGATATTGCCAGAAATAGATTTTTGAAAAAAAATTACTAGCAATTAAAATTTTGTCGGCATTAAATAACCCATTAAAGTTGATATATCGTAAAACAAATCAAACCAAACCAAACTAAAGTGCGCCTCAGAGTTTTAGTTATTCTACAAGTGCAAAGAAAATGCCTGAGAAACACGCGCGACAGGAAAACCTTTTCCCTAATATTGTGGGGAATGTAGATAGTCGTCTGCTCCAGTCTTCAGCCTCGACAGAGATCAAAGAGCTTGCACAACCTTGTGGATGATGAATTGCGTTCCACTCGACAACGTCTTATTCATTTATGAAACATGGCTCGCCTCTCGCTATTTTAATACTATTTTTCATAGCAGATATTCGGAAGAAATGCATTCCGTGCTTTTACCAGTCCAGACCTTTATAACTAGGACCCACCAGGCCACGTACACTGTGTCTATTTATCCACATGACCTTTATATTCCATTAGTGATTTTTAAGCTAAACTCAAACGGCTACTTCACCAGAACTTTTGGTCTTATGTATCGGACTCCCAAATTGATGCTTCCTCGATCTATACAATCTCAACCTCTTCAAGTCGAGTATAAACCGTTGTCAACCCTACATATTGTCATATGTATCTCTTTCTCCTCCCCTGTACGCAACAAGCTCATTTAATAACCCTCTAACTTGAGTGGCTCTTGGTCCTTGCATTTGTTGAGCAATAGTAAAAAAAAATTATTTGGTTTAATACTATGATTTTCCATTGCCGAATTTTGCGAGACGGCAATGAAGAAAAGCTTCGTTTACCCGAATAGAGAGTAGACGGAGTTGAGTTCAATAAAGAACAACACGCCTTGAATCACATTCGCATGAAGTTGGGCGAACGCTGAGACTTTGAAATGTAAATTATTTTGTAGACATAATGTCGCCGATTTTTTTTGCTATTAAATTATATATCGTTTTTCCCATTACCTGTAGAGTAACCTGAATTTTTTCGTTCTGTTAAAAACATTTTTCATGCAAATATTTTACGACGTAGAGGTGAGCAGTAAATTTCAGTTTATTGAAGTTGTTGATCTGAGAGAAAATTAGGAAGAAAAATATTTCAGTAGTACGTTTGTAATAGCCTGTTAATGTGTCACGAGATTAGTAAAATAATTTTGTTCGGTGATTTTTGGCCCCAAAATTGTTCCGGTTATAACAAATACTAAGAAAAAAGAACGCAATTATTTTTTTTTTTTTTTTTTTTTTTCCCCAGTGGAATGTTTGAAAGAAGTTTAAGGGCAGAATCTTTGTTCCAATGTGAAGATACAATGGGAAATAGTTATATAAAAAAATAGATAAATAAAAGAAGATAAAAAATAAGAGATAATGAGAGGGAAATAAGGAGGATATGTGAGAGATTAAGTGAAAATGGACGAGTGAGTGAGAGGAAATGTGAAGAAAGAAGATACAGAGTGGAAATTAAAAAAGAAAGAGAGAAAGAAAGAGGAAAAGCACAGAAAGAAAAGAAAATATTCGACATTACGCTGTAAAATCGGGAGGAAAAAGGAGAGAGAAACAATTGAGGCGAAAGAGTCGAGAGACAGAAACAGCGGGGGGAGAGAAAAGAAATGGAGTAGAAAAAATGTAGGAGAGTAAGAGAAAAAGAGGAGAGAAATAGAAAAAGGCGGAGAGAGAGAGTTAAGCGGAAAAAGAAAAAGAGGGAAGCGAAAATAAAAGAACAAGAAGAGAGAGGAAAAGAAAAATAGAGAGAGAGGAAAAATGAGGAACAAAAACGATAGAGAATAAACTGAGAAGGTGTGAAAAAAGAATAAAAGTGTGAAAAGGAGATAAAGAGAGTGACAGAAAAGAAATAGGATATTGAGAAAGAAGCGGTGGAACAGTAAGAGAGAAGAGAAAAAATGTTTGGGAGAAAGATGTTGAGAGAGAAAAGGGGGGTAAGAAAATGTAAAGAAAGAAAAAGGACAAAATTTGAAGTAGAGAAAAGAAGAGGGAAATTGAAAAAGATGAGAAAAAAGGAAAGACGAAAAAAAGAAAGAAAAACCAAAAATAGAGAAACGATAGAAAAACAAGATAGAGAAAAAGAAGTGAGAACGAAAGAGAGAGAGAGAGCAAAGAGAGAAAAAGAATAAAGGAGATTGAGAAAAGGAAGTTAGAACGACAAAAAGATGAGGAAAAGTTAAAAAGATCAAAAAAAGATAAAAAAATGTGAGAAAGAAAAAAAAAAAGATGAACAAAAAGAGAATGAAAACGGAGAGAGCAATTTTGTAGAAAGTTCTACATTTTATGGATGCATACTGTACATTGTATTTTATATATGTGGATGATATCACTGTTAAATCTATTGTCAAAGGTTATTTTAAAATATAAGCTTTCATTCATGACTAAACAATTCAATTGGCAATTCGAAGTTGTCTTCCTTGAATGGAACATCCTATTCGGAAATTATGATCATATAAAAAATTGTTTTTTTCAACCCTTAAAAGAATAATATCTAAAAAAAGTTAACACGATACAAAGAATATAAGCAATATATAAGTAAAGAGAATAGGCATGTTAACCAACGTCTTGAAGAGCCTAGGCACATTCAATAAACGATTCTAATCGTAGATCTTAGTTTGATTGTCTGAATAGGACTGACCTCAATTTCATACCTGACCATCAATGGACGCCAGTTGCGCAGTTTTCTGATAACCCAAGACAGGTGTGGAGATCTACGATTCTCAAGTTTTCAGAGGTAACCTCTGAAAGGGAATGCCTGCTGGCTCGACGACTCATTATATGTATCAATATCAGACTTGGATCGAATGAAAAAAGATAAAATTAAAAATGTTTTGCAAAATCCTATTTAAAAAGATAAAGATATAAACTGAAGACATACATATGAATGGAAAACACAAATTGTATTTTAAGAAATATACAAAAAATTAAGCAACTGGAATGTCCACAAAGTTTGAGTCGTAGGATACTGAAGGCAATTGTTCAAATTACTTTCTAAGAATGTTTCATTAATTGAATACTGAAAAGCTTCTACCCATCTCATGCCGATTTTACAGCGTTAAGTCAAATATTTTGTCTTAGTGAGAAAATAGTGAGTGTTTCAATTTAAAATTAATGCCAGAGATATTTTCTCAGTAATGGCACCAAGTTGCAGATATTTCTTTATCTGCCAAAGCAGAGCCGTAAAGAGCATCCTTTCGGAGAAATATTAAGCATTATTGACGTAATAAGAAAAGAAACGAAGCTGTATGTAAAATTTGCAAGTAAAAACGTATCGTAAAAACGATATTTAGATTCATGAAAGTGCTAAAATAATAAGTAAAGGTCAATGTAGCTATGTTACCTGAAACAGATAGAAAATGAAACTAAAATTAAAATTTTAATTAAGTATTTAAAAGGTGATTTCCCAATAAAAAAGAAATTGAGACACAAGTGGTATTGAAACTTCGCTACTGGAACACTCTACTTGTATTCGTTGCGGAGATTGGTTTATTAACCGGCCTTCAATCGACTCTGTCGCACCCTGAACTAAAACAGACCAGGCTCGGCGGTTGGATAGAATTGAGTCAGACACATAACCAAACACGGTTTCTAGCAGCGATTGTATTTATTCGGACATGCAAATTCATGGGAGGAGTCTCAGCCGTATATATAAACACTTTTTAAACAGTTCCAAGCTAACTTGAATTCAGATTTTTTCCTTCTCCTAAACTGGTTGCCAAATAAGACTAAAAGGCCTAATATGCTCTAATATTGCCCCACTAGCTAGGAGGTGGAGGAGAGATGCATTTATACCTTTGACAAGGGAATGAGAACTTAAGTGAAATGTAATAGACTCGACTGGAATTTGAACTCGGCTTCCCACTTCCTCCATCCGAGCCACTATCCATTACTTCACCTTGCCCCTGGTTATTAGTTTGAAACCTCTCGACGGAAGAATGAAATTCTAATATATGTATATTTTTGTATGGACCAAATGCTTTTCGAAGAAACAAAAATTCGAATTATTCTTCTGTTGACTTATGTTATTTGTTTTGTTGAGTATTGAGGAAGTTTTGAATGAAAATAAAAATGCGTAATGAAATCTTTTTGATATTCTATATGTAAATGCACCTGAAAATTGAAATTATTTGAAAACAAATGAAGCAAGCACTGGCCTATTAAATGTGCATCTGCGAAATTTTGGATCCTGATGTAAGCAAAGTTTCGAAAGAAGTAATGAATATTTTATTTATTAATACAACAGATTATATCACTTAAATATTATTTTATATAAATATATTTTAGACATAAATGTTTCGATGAATCTGCGCTATGCGGCATTGCTCGATCAGTGAGATTCTAATGAGAGTTTCTCACGTTAAGGGGGAGGTCGGTTCGAATCCTACCGAAGTGCGCATGTCTTCCTTTAATAAGATTTCTAGAATATTCAGGCCGATAGACGAAAATAAATATACTATTTAATAAATAAACGAAGCGTCTACCAAAAAACCACTAAAAACAACGTTTAATTCATATAACAATAATATTAATTGTGCATCACTGCTCCTGAGCGGGAGTAATGGTTGAGTATCATGGTTGACTGTCGAGAGGGATTTTTTTTTTCATTTAAAGAATAGGGCAGCTAAGGAGACTTGGTTGTCTAAGCTAGATATGTGAGAACACACTTAACTCGTTACCGGACTGGCTAACTCAATCTGAATGTATTTCTAACTTGGATCTACCTATAAATTTATGCACTGTATTTATCAAAATCTTTCATTGTAGAGCGCGCATTTGGCTGTGATTCGTGTACTGTTTATAACCTTATCTAAATGGTTGGCATGATAAGCGTCATTAACCTTCGTATATTTTTACACGGATATCACTTTGTTGGCGTGATGCTCCCTCACTCAGTATTAATACTAATACTGCTGTTACTACTAATAATAATAGATACTTGATGCTACACCAGGCTCTTATGACTTACAATTTATTGGGCATTGATAACATATAAAGGTCTTTTTGAGTGAAATAAGATACCTACTCTAAATGTGTCAAATTGCCTCTAAGTCCAGGTCCAAGCCGGAAAATGGGAGAAATCGGAACACTGGCGCTTCAAAACCAGCTGAATCGCGTAGATGGCGTTCGACTGCCCACGAAGGAAGTTCATCTCGGTGAAGGTAAAGGCTGATTTTAAACCCCCCCGCTGCCTTGTGGTCATATCTAAACATCAAAAATAGTATGGAAGTAAATCCAAACAGAAAACCTGGCGTTGACCCCGGAGACGTTTGGATGTCAACACTGACAACTTTCCCACAACTCCTGCAGCCAAGATGGTCCTAAATGTAAATTCCTTTGAATCTTGTCGGTACGGCCGTGTGTGTGTGTGTGTGTGGCGGCGGGGTAGGAAATGTAGTTTGGACAGCGCCCAACCCTAATATATCGTCGCCCAAGCCTGTACTCTGCAAAGGTCACTCCAGTCTCATCACCTAAAGGGTTGAATTTAGACTAAACAGGGCACTGCTGTTATCTCGACAGATAAACGGATGACTACTTATTGGAAATGCACTGTTCACGACCACAGATTTGTTTTTACAAGAAAGGGAACGGGTGATACATCAACCGTTTTGCAAAAATGGATAAATACATCAATTCTTTTACACGAAAAGGAACGAGAAATTAATCAACTGTTGTACAAGAAAAGGAACAAAAGATGGATCAATTATTTTAGAAGTAAGAGAACGAATGATGGATCAAGTATTTACAAGAAAGTGAACGAGAGATGAACCAACTACTTTACAGGAAAAGAAACGAAACAGGGATATTTTTTTACAAGAATGACAACGATAGACGGATCAATTTTTTTCTCATTTATTTAAAAAACATTCGCATTATTTTACCAATCTTTCTCGGTTATCTAGTTGATAATTTATTTTCAGAGTTCGTTACACACATCGTAACAGCGATTATCTGCCGAAAGCGAATTCGCATCTAATTATCCAAGGCGACTATACAGTTGGACGTTTGACTAAGAGTATCCAGAAGTGAATTTATAATTGGGTCTCTTTCAAATGTACGATGGAATCATATTGACAAATAAAAATAATTGTGTGCTCGAAGACATTGTCGAGACATACTAGAAACTAAAAATATATATTTACGCTTATATTTCCAAAACATGTTAACATTTACAGTAAGTTTGTCTATATTTCTGAGATGAGGTATTGTAATTATTTACACTATTTACATTGTTCGTAATATTGTCCTCATTTTTATTGCCATATTCACAACGTTTCTCCCGCTGTACGCTACGGTCTTATTCAAGTGTTTGGAATTTCGGACCGAATCCTTTATTTCGTCAACCACGGTAGATTATTCTGTTGTTCTAATAGTTTCTTATACTTCTCCCTTGTGGAACTCTCTTCCTGCTTCTCACTTCCCAGTCAACTTTGATCTTCAAAAACTTAAATTCAATGTCAATCATCATCTTCTGTCTTCTTAATTGTTGTTCTTTTATTGTCTTCTCCGCTTAATATTTTCCTCCTATTCTCTAACACTCAGTAACCCTTGCATTTTAATGACTTTATTGGCCTTTGTGGGGGCGAAAAGATTACAACAAATTTAACGATATTGGGTTACTATTCCTTTCCGTTCGCCAGGGCGGCTAACAAATCCCTTTTAGCGACGCAAGTTCAACTGACTGTTGGATGGACCGTAGAAAGGGCTCATAATCTGGCGTAATCAATTATTTTGAACAAGGCCAACACGTGTCGAACATGACGACGAGTGACCTTTTGCTAGAACAAAGGCTCCTTCCACCCAATTTTACATCTAACGCATCAAACCATCCTTGTGGAACACCAAATTCACCCATCTCTCGAATCTCTGCTTGGAGGAGGGAATGACTTGTTAATTTTAACGCTTCCAAAACTAAACTTCCCTCTGTTAATCATCTGAGAAATCCGTTTCTGCCCCCAACCATGACTAATGCTAATCTCCAGAAGTGTTAATCTTTGCGCCTTCTCCGCCTAACATCCTGGGCTGACATGAATCCATTGCTAGGTCCGCTACTAAGAAATTTGTTTCACTGTTTCAAGCTAGACAATTTTTCTCTCCATAATTTTACATATGTATAAGTCTATTATTCATCCATGCTTTGAATAGTGCCATCCAGTGCTCCTGCTATATATTTAGTGATTCTTGATAAAGTCCAAAGAAGTATCAGCAATAATATTGGTCTTGACGTGGTATCTCGGCTTCAGTCACTTTTCCTGCACCGCAATGTAGTTACTAGTGCATTAATTGTTCCGATGAAGTTTCCGCTATGGTTCTTTGACTTTATGTCAACACCGTCTCATCAATTTACAGTTGATCTGGTTAGATGTAAGTTCTATGCTAGCAGTTTCTTCCATCGCACTTCTGGTTGGTGGAATTCTTTCCCGGCTCCACGCTTTTCAACAAACTTTGATCTTCGAAATATTTCTTTATTACTTTTCTATTGTCCCCACTCTTTAATATTTCTCTTTTATTCGTAGTCTTTCACACTGAATAGCCTATTTCATCTTAATGGCTTTACTGCCTTGCATGGTTTGAAATGATTAAAGATATAAAAAATATATATTTGTGATACAGCTGTGACAATAATTAACGATGATCACATATTCTTTTTTATTTCCCCTCTTGACAAACAATATTGCATAAATACTGGCAATAATATTGGCAAACAGTATGGCCTTTCTTTTATTGACGTCTATAAGGCCACATTTGATAAGTAAACTCATGCGACGATAGTTGAAAGAAGTGGTTGAGTGAGTACTTGAGTAAGCCCCTCCACCACAATGTCTAACCGCTTCGGTATTAGTAACATTAATAGACAGCTGTTACAGCCACTGTCAACCTTGATAGTGGTCAGTGATTTGGATCAATTTTCGCATCTCTCTTGTCTTAGCTAATCTAACATGAATGCCGATCGTTTTACGTTTTCAAATTCATCCCCGGCTTTTATTCTCAGTTCCACTACTTGACTTTCATTGTGAATCACGGATCCTCGTTATTAGTACGCAATGCAGGCAGAGTCATGAAGAGAGAGGAAAATACAGCGCTGGAATTTGATCATAAATGACTTGGTCTCGGCCATTTGCTTGTCGGACAACTGGCGTGACACATGACGCCCTCTCTTAATTGTACAAAATGGACTTTTGGACTTGCTTATTTCCCACTGGCGAACATCAACGACGGAAGAACAAATGATAAATCTCTTCACACTACCGACTTTCGTCTTGGATACAAGGTTCATTGTGCGACAAGGTTTCAGATATATGGCTACTGATTAGATTATATATGGAAATTTTTCGGTTGCCTGAGTTCAGTATGGTTTAGGATTATCAACATATGTTGAGCGATTCGTTTTGTGGCATTCTGGTGCATGTTTTTGTTTTGCGTGTATTTCTTTATCTCTCTCTTTTTCCCTGTGTGTGAGGCTGTGTGTCTGTGTGTCTATGTGTTTGTGTGTGTATTATATATACCATTTTTCGATGAAACTGAACAGGCGTTACTCCAAAATGACGGACGATCACCGAAGTTAAGCAACATTGAACCTGGTCAGCAGCTAGATGTTTGACCGCTTGGGAATACCAGGTGCTGTAAGATTGAATGTACGAATGGTATAATGTATAATGGCTCGAAGTTATTAATCGGAGAGCCGAGTTCCAATTGCCTTTCGATTCGTTATATTTACTTACTTACAAATACCCCTGAGAAAAAGTATGAATCCATCACTTCTCAACTCCAGCTATGGGTTAATAAGTAAGACTTGTATCACTAAAAATATTATTAACTTCCCAAACAATAGAATTTCTTACAAAATATTTAAATTTCGCTACTAAATTATCCTACAAAGAACCGTCTTATATAGCCTAATCATGAGAAATGTGTAGTTTAAAAACAGTAATTTGATCTTCAGTAGCTATATGCTATAGCATGTCAGGCAATATGAAGTTTCCGTGTAGAAAACAGCTTCGATTCCTGTCGAAGGACAGATTTTTCTCTGAAATTTCGCAGACGTTCAGACCGTTAAATGTAGTTAATACTGTTTATTATAAACAGAGCATTTGCTTAAATGTTTTTATCCATAAAAATAACATATAAACTGAATATATATATATATATATATATATATATATATATATATCGTTATACGATTTTCCAAATCTACACGTGATTCTTGAACTTACATACATAAAATGATTATTAAGAAGTTAAGATTGTTTAACAGTGTGTTCTTATCAGTCGTTTCTGCACATCTTAGAAGATAAATAGTTTCGTTTCTGTATTTGGCGTGTAGCGGAAGATAAACCGCTTGAAGCTAACAAAAGGCCATGGAAAACTACTGAGCCAAAGAAAGGTCTAAGATAATAAAATCATGAGAATATGCAAATCACAAATTAGAAATTCTTCCATCTTATACGATGGGAATAATGTGCTTTGACAAGTCATTGCAGTTGAACATTAGCTTGTTTTTTGGCACAAAAAGCGCGGGTAAAATTTCTGCTGAAAACAAAGATGAAAGTTGTGATTTTGAAGAGAAATATGACTCAAAATACATCCAAGCGGCTGGGAGGATTCCAGAAAAAATATTCAAAACATCCAAATGACGTTTGCTTCCTACTGGAAATGTTCTAATTGAAATCTGAGCCCAAAAAGAAATGGAAGAAAGATTGGGAGATTCTCGATAGCAAATACAAAATTAACAGTCAGACAAGTAAGGAGTGGATGCAGTCTTTACAGTGAAGTTTCATTTTGATACACTACACAGTATTACAAAAGAACAACTTGAACGGGTTTAGCAGCAAAGAAATTAACATTAAACAAAAAACATCGAACTAGAAATTTTGAAAAGAACATCTAACATGCGATGTTGGAAAGTGGCAAAAGGTAATTGTTAGTGATTAATTGAAAAATAGAGTTACAATCTAATGCAACAGAACATATAAGAAGACCAGAAAGAGAAAGAAATAAAGACGATATAATTTGGTGGTGGACACTTAATGGTGTAGCGTTGAATCAAATATAAAGTTTCCTGGAGTGCTAAACAGGGAAAACTGGTCTAGTCTTCTGCCAGACTACGAAGATGAAGAATTTTTTCAGCATGACGGTATTTTTACTTCGGGCCTTCTCATCTCCCAACCAAAATTCCGCATGACTTACAAAGACCGAAAAAGTAATCCTAAACCAGCCACTCAAAAATCACCTAAACCCCTCAACATTTCGTTCTCCAACATCCGTGGCATTAGAATAAACTTCTGCAGTATGGAATCTTTCCTTACTGCAAACTGCCCGGATATACTGGCTCTCTGTGAGACCAACCTTGTCTTGTCTATTCCCTCCTCTGATCTCTCGATCCCAGTCTACCTTCCTCTCTTCAGAAAAGACTCTCTAGACCACATGCACGGCCTTGGTGTCTACGTCGAGGACCATCTCCCTCTGGCCAGAGAGTTTTCTCTCGAATCGCCAGACCAGTTGTACACGTGTCTCCGACTATCTCTTTTCAATGCGGTAAGCTATCTCTTCTTCCTTTACCGCTCTCCATCCTCTCAAGACTGTGGGATACACGATAGCATTTCTGACAGCATAGACAAGGCTCACTCCCTCCATCCGTTTGCTCACATATTTGTGTTTGGCGACTTTAACGCCCATCATACGAAGTGGCTTAACAATGCTACTACTGACCACGCAGGCATTCAAACGCTCAATTTTTCAGTCTCTCAATCCCTCACGCAGATAGTTAACTTCCCCACTCGTTTTGCCTTCAACCGGGAAGGTAAAGCCTCTCTTCTCGATCTGTGTTTTACCTCCATCCCCGAGTCCTGTAGCGCCACGCAACTCTGCCCTCTTGGTAACTCTGAACATGCGGTAGTATCTGTTAACATCTCCTTCAACCCCACCCCCTGCAAAGAACCTCCTACCACTAGAACTTCGTTCTACTATCAACGAGCTGACTGGGACGCGTTCCGTGATTTCCTCCGCGATGTCCCCTGGGATGTTGTCTTTACGCTCCCCTCCCAAGAATGGGCTTCTGAGGTCTCATCCTGGGTTAAAGCTGGAATCGACGCTTTCACCCCCTCAACGAAATATAGGCTCAAGTCGCGCTCCTCCCCCTGGTTCTCCTTTGCTTCCTCAGCCGCCATCGCCCATAGGAACCACTTCTTTCACCTATTTCGTAGCGACATGTCGGACTGCAATAGACGTCTCTTTGCCTCCGCCCGTAACGAGTGTAAGCATATCCTCAACGATGCTAAGTCACTATTTGCTGCTCGGATGAAGGAGCGTATTGCATCTCGCAAATTTGGCTCCAAAGATTATTGGCGTCTCTGCAAGAGCGTATTGAACAATTGAAAACCCTCTATACCTCCTTTATTCAACCAGTTCGAAGTCCTGACCTCTTCTGCCAACAAGGCTGAATGCTTTGCTCGGAAATTTTCATTCAACTCAACGCTCGACTCCACCGGTGTACCCATAACCGACTTCCCTCTTAGAACTGAGGCCCTATTGAGTGGGTTACACAGAACCCCGTCTTTGGTATTGGGCATTATCTCCAATTTAGACTCCAACAAGGCTAGTGATGGAGATGGGATACCAGCCATTGTCTTGTAGAAATGCGTGCCTGAACTGGCGCCCAACCTCTCTAAACTATATAACTACTGTCTCAAGGAATGTTGTTTTCCTGACTGCTGGAAGTCCTCTTCGATTGTTCCTGTCTTCAAGAACTCTGGCGACCCCTCTGACCCTTCTAACTAATGCCCTATCAGTCTTCTACCCCTCTTCGGCAAAGTCTTCGAAGCCCTAATCAATACCAAAGTGGTCAACCACCTCACATCCCATGATCTGCTCTCAGACAAGCAATATGGCTTCCGTTTTGCCCGATCTACATCTGATGTGCTTACGGCCACCACTGAAACTGTCTACCAAGCTCTTCAAAATAACGGGAAAGCTCGTGCCGTGGCCCTAGACATCTCCAAAGCGTTTGATAGGGTTTGGCATGCCGGCCTTCTTCCAGGGTTATGGCATTACGGGTCGATTGTTTAACCTAATACAATAATTCCTGTCAAACCGCGAATGGAAGGTCGTTCTCAATGGATTCTCCTCCAGTTCCTATCCCACGAACGCAGGTGTTCCTCAAGACTCCATCCTAGGCCCCACTCTATTCCTTATCTACATAAATGACCTTCCTGACGCCATAAATTCCCAAGTTGGCATCTACGCGGATGACACCACAATTTATTCCTGCCTCAAAAACAAATCTAGTGTCACTGACAAAACTAATCTGGCCATGCGTCTCGAAAAGGACCTCCAATCGGTTGTGAACTGGGGCAGGAATTGGCTGGTCAACTTTAATGCTTCAAAAACAAAACTGCTCTCTATTAATCACCACAGAGATCCTTCTCTGCTCTCCATTAGAATGTCTCACGCTCAACTTCTCGAGAGCACCTCTCTGCGGCTGCTCGGTCTCACGTTGACTGCTGACCTGAGATGGAACAAATACATTGAGTCAATTGCTTCGTCCACCGCAAGGAAAGTTGGTTCACTGTGCCACGCCAGGGAATTTTTCTCCCCGGAAATCGATCCTCCAGATCGACAAATCAACAATTCGTCCGTGCATGGAGTATTGCTGCCATATATAGTTTGGAGCCCCTTCTGTTTGCTTCGGGGTTCTTGATAGGCTCCAGAGGTCGATATGCAATATAATTGGCCCTGCTCTGGCATCTCGTCTACAGTCACTTTCTTACACACCCGCCGTCGCCTCTCTCTGTCTGTTTTACAAATACTTACATGGTAATTGCTCCGTGGATCTGCATTCGCTGGTTCCCAGATTTCATGAGTTCAAGCGCCCTACGAGGCTGGCATCCCACTCTCAGCCTTTCACTGTCGAAACTCCTAAATGTAGCCGTCTCTTCTACTCCAATAGCTGCACGTCTCGCACCTCTCGGCTGTGGAACTCCCTTTCCTATTCCAGTTTCCCTGAGAGTTAAAATCTCCAGCTATTTAAATGTAATGTCAATCGACATCTCCATTTGCCTTGATCTATCCCCTACCCTTCTACTCATCCTTTCTTCTATCACTCCTATCTGATCTTTCTTCAAATTTTCTGTAACCCCTTGCGTCCTAGTGGCTTCTCGCCTTGCTTGGGGTGAAACGCTTAAAAAAAATACATACATATATATATATATATATATATATATATATGTCCCTTTGGCTAAAATATATCTGAAAATGACAACGAATACATACTTTCGCGAAGGTGAAAGAAAATGGCTGCCATGAAACGAAGAAAACTGTGGACAACTTAGCGTACAAGAGGTCAATGGAAAATCAACATGATTATAAAATGTTATCGTCTCTTCTTAATGGTGATAAAGTATCGATCGAAATTTGCCCCCACCGGTTGTAATTTTGAGTCTTCTCAATATATCCGAAATCGTTTTAAAATTATATTTGCTTCTAACTTCAGAAAATAAATAGGAAATATATCTGATACAGGGGAAAGTAAACATAATTTTATTAGGCAAATAATTTCAGTGAGCAAACAGCAATAAGCGAATATATGTTTGTCTATCTGTCTGTCTATTTGTTTGTCTGTCTGTGTATGTGTGTGTTTGTGTGTGTGTGTCTGTTTATGCTTTTGACTTGCATATTTCTTATGTGTATTTAGTCAGAATTCGTGAAAACTTTTGTTAAATTCAACCGACATAGATTGTTTCATTTTATTTTATCGTGTTTTTTGATATTTTATTTTATTTTTCCATTATTTTTTTTTTTTTTGAGGTTGGTAACTTTATTTGTTTTGTTTAAAGTATTCGCCCTGTCTAAAGTATATTACATTATCTACATTGTCTACGGTGCAAACGTTTGCATTTTATATTGTGGTGTTTTACAAGGTGTTCGCTTTTAGGTTTTGATTTTTAAATAACCTAGTAAAAGTTTGTTATCGTGTCTCCTTTCGGACCTTTTTTTTCTTATTTTTGATGTTTTTATTTCAACGTTTCACCTGTTGTACCCCTGGCATTTCTCGGGTATATATCAATCTGGGTAACCTACAGGCAATTCCAAACTGAACCCTTTGTGTAGTCTCCAGGGATAGTCTGTTCTCGTTCCATTGCTCATATCTCGGGATAACTCTCGTCCAGTTCTTATTCTTATTCAGTACTGAGCAATTTCTTGAGATTTAGTTGCCAGATAATTCGCGCGCCTTCTGAAGATTGAGCGCGCCTGAAATGCGCCTTGTGTGGTGCGTGATCAACTTCTAGTTGTTGTTGAACAAATTGATACGTAGAATCTAATGAAATGTGAAGATTAATGGATTTTTCTGCCGAATACCGTACTTCTATGAAGAGACGTGCATGCCTTTTTGCTTCATTGGCAGCAAAGTCGAACTGGTTCCCCATATTTTTCTATAAAAGATATATTAAAAGAATGAAATTATTATAACGTTCCCTATAAAAGAAGAGCTTGTAAGACCTGCAGAAATTTCTTTGGTGAGTTAGTAGTGGCCAAGATTTCTAGAGGAACGATAAGAAAGAATTTCAGAATCGCCAAAGATGAGATATAGCTCTGAATTGCCGTGTGTTGTCAAGGCGAAATCGCTCTATTGATGAATGGATTCTAGTTTATTTTGTTTTTACTTCTACTTTGCGTAAAATCATTCTTACATTTGATTCTTTTTTTCTTTTTTTTTATTTACCTCTTTGTTTAGTTATTATATTGGTTCTTCTTCTTCTTCTTCTTCTTCTTATTATTATTATTATTATTATTATTATTATTATTATTATTATTATGTAGGCTACGGGAAAGATTTAAGAAAATTAGGACCAGAAAGAAAGAATTTAAATTTCTAGGACATATAAGACATTTTGCGGCCTAAAGTTTAAAAAAATGAAATATAAATAAAGAAAGAAGACATAATAAATGAAGAAGAAATGACATATAGAAATAGAGAAAAAATAGTCCCCACTTACGAATACACAAATAAAGAATGAAATAGAACTTAGAAGTGATGAATGAAGAAGAAGAAGAAACAAGGCATTAGAAAAATATAGAAAGGAAATTAACAATGAAAAGAAAAGAAAAACAGAATAAATGAAACAAATGAAGAAAGAAAGAAAGAAAGAAAGAAAGAAAGAAAGAAAGCAGTATTTCTGGCGAATGAATTTCTGAAAGAGAAAAAAAGAAAGCAAAAGTCAGAAGAAATAAATAAAACAAGAGAAAGAACGTAAAAGTAATAAATGAAAACGAGATAAATGAAGTTTAAATGACATAAAGACGAAAAGAAATAAAGAAAGAAAAAAGAAAGCAATAAAAATGAATGAAAGATAAACTGACATAAAGAAAATTGAAAAGAAAGATGAAAAAACGAAAAGATAGAATCAAAATCCAAAATGGAGAAAAAAAATAAGAAAGCAATAAAAATGAATAAAAGATAAACTGACATAAAGGCGAAAAGAAAGAACAGAAGACGAAAAGAAAGAACGAATGACCAAAAGAAAGAAAGAAAGAAAGAAAGAAAGAAAGAAAGAAAATGATGAAAATGAATGAAGATGAAATGGCATAAATAAAGACGAAAAAAAAAACGAACGAAAAATAAAATAAATAAATAACATGAATTAAAACCAAAACAAACACTGAAAAGCGTTAAATAACACTTGAGTGAAGAAAATAGAAGAGAAAGAAAAATGACAAAGAAATAAATTCTGAAAGGAAACGTTCCCAAATGGAAAAATAGTGAATGAAGTCCAGAGAATGCATCCACAAAAAAGAAAAAGAAAGTGAAAATAAATTAATAAATAACCCATAAAAATATACCTCCTTGCAAACAGGAAATTACCATAAATTGCGGCGTACAGGACGACTTAACGTACAAGTCGACCTGCCGTACAGACCGACGCCCAAACACACGGCACCCTACCAGTGGTTCAAAACTTAGGCCTACCGGTAAATGAAGTATATTATAAATTCAATAAACTGCTATTGTGCGTCATTAAACTGTTATTACTCTCCTGACGGCCAGTATTTACACTTCTTAGTGTATCAGCGGTTGGACGCGATAGTTGCTGTGGAGTTAATAGAATACTGAGTTTGCATTTCTATTTTATTATTTTATATTTTATTATGCCTTAATATGCCAAATATGTTCACCAAATACGGGTTTTAGTGGGCTATGTTTGTGGCAGCCTGCTGGAGGTACGGTTAGTTGTGTACAGAGAGCCTTCCAACCTTCTTTACAACTCGGTGATGTTTGCATTTTATACATTTGCACTCCGCTATTTACTGTATTTATTGCTTCTTTGTGATTGAGGTGTGTGTTAATGAAAGAAAGAAACAGAGAAATGCAGGGTGAGAGAGGGGGGAAGAAGAAATATAATGGGAGAGAAAGTGTGTGCGATTTAGTGGTGTTGTTGATTGCGCATGTGTTGACATTCCTTACACGATACCTTATTTCGTAATAGTTGCAGGTCTTCACCATATTTTGTTATTAGCAAAAAAGAAAACATTTATCTTTTTCAAGTTCTTCCACCGATGAAATTAAATTACAGATTTAAGGATATGAATGTGTGCAGCGATTTGCAAACATTTGTGAAAGCATCTAGCTGGCCGAAAATAGGAAGGAAATATTTCTGAGAAACAAGCTGGCGACACCAAACAGTATCTATGTATAAAAGTTGTCATAGTAATAGCAATCCTGTTCATATATTGTTCGTATTAGTACTTCTACAAGTTTAACATGTAAGACCAATTTTACAACAGCTTGTTAAATCAATAATGATAATTTCCATTGATCTCCAGTAGTATTACTACTACTACTACTACTATTTTTATTAATAATATTCCTCATTCATTCAGAATGTGGCGGATCATGACTCTCCATAAATTCTGATACGTTTATAGAAAATGAGAACGGATTAAATATTCCATTTTAAAGTTACTTTACATACATGCATACATACATACATTTAGCGATTGTTCTCCAGAGTCACGTCGGTATGGCGTACCTGGCTAAGCGGTATCTATTCCTACCCTGAGGGATGTAGGTTCGATTCCTGCCGGGGAACGATTTTTTTCTTTCATAAGATTTCTGGAACATTCGATCCGGTGGGCGAAAACTAAATAAATATAATGTTTAATCAATAAACGGAACCCCTACACAAATACGAGTAGTCACTAAAAATAATGTGATTGATATATATACCGGATGTAGCAGAAATATTTTCAAAATCGTGTAACAGCATAATTATCAATCCCACAAAATGTTTAATATCTAATGGAGTTTCCTTTTTCCAGGTTTTCAGATAAGGCGTTTAGCAATCTTGACAACAATTGTCGTAAGAATCACTAAAAAAAACTCGTTATTCAGCTAAAAAAAAAGAAAAGTTGAAAATTTGTTTGTGTCAGACCCACTGCTTTCCCAAATGAGCAATGGTGAGAAGTAAAAGAACATTCAGACTTTCAATAATGGTATCACACTCATACTCTGGCTTCAATCTACTAATTCCATTCAAGTACCATGAAGAGAACGGTGAATAAGTTTAAAAAAGAGGGAGCAGTAGTTCGATCAGGATGTGACAAGAGTAAGTGGGATCATCATTTCAACTTAGCATTAAAGAGATCAATGAGAAAAGATCCAACTCAATTCATAAGATGATTGGCACATGAGAGAGGATTTTCAAACACGACAGTCCAAAGAGCAGCGAAAAAAAGACGTGAAAATGAAATTGTACGTAAAACCTGTGAACCTTACTAAAAAAACAGAAAGTTAGAAGATTAGAGAGGGTGAAGATCATATTGAATGAGTTGAAATGAACCATGAATATATATATATATATATATATATATATATATATATATATATATATATATATATATAATATTTGAACTTAATTTCAATCCTTCATAAATGTCGGATCCTTAGTTATGATTAATTAATGATGAACCATGTCATTTTCGTTTATGATAGACACATCACGATACTTTTCTTAAACTTAGAGAGTAATTGTACATTGTTATAGCTCAAAGTAGAGTCAAATAGAGTTATAAAAACCTCGGATGGTTCAGTAAGATAAATATATTCCTAATATATAGCGGTATAATCTAGCAACTGTAAATTTGCTTTTACACGATTTAGATAATTTTGCTGTTACATCCGATATAAATATTATATATATATATATATATATATATATATATATATATATATATATATATCAGATAGATAGGAGTCAAATGCAAAATATATAACACAACTCAATTAAAATTAAATAATATCATGCAAGCAAGCAAACAATATAAGTAAAGTAAATTCACAGGTGTGGAAAGCAAGAAGTTTTACAAATAATGAAATAGTGTCTACGCAGAAAAGCTAGGTTAGACAAGTGAACGCAATCACCATCCATATAGACAAGGTAGATCTGGATTGAGGTTATTTAGGTGTGGTACAAGGCCGTTTTTTCTGTGGGTCATTTCAGTAGTGACGAGTTTCGTAGCTATTTGGCTGACTTTCCTCGACTGAAGCGGCTAGCTGCGAGGGTAAGATTCGCATTGAAAATGATCTACAGTGGCAAATCTCCGGGACTTGTTGGTCTACCCTACGAATTTTACTTGAAGAACTCCAGGGGCGTGATCAAACTTTTGAAAAAGGGCAAGAGTGCTGAACCTGAATCATATGACTATAAGCCCATAACACAGAGTTAAAGATTTTGGCCAAGACCCTGACGGAGCGTTTGCAGTCAGTTGTCGCAAGCTTGCTGGGACCCGAGCAGACTTATGCTGTCAGGGGAAGAACAATTCAAAGAAACCTGCATCAATTCCGCACTATCACAGAGGGTTTAGAAGCCGCGCCGATCAGTTTAGATCAATCTAAGTCATTCGATATGGTCAACCATCGGTACCTGGCTGCTGTTCTCCAGGCCACCGGGTTCGAACATGACTTCAAAAAGTGTATCAGCCTCCTGTATCGCTCCCCCAGTGCTGTGGTACAGGTGAATGGGACGCGGTCGAGCCTATTTGCGCTGTCTCGGTCGGTTCGTCAGATTTGTCTGCTGTCGCCCTTACTTTATGCTTTGGCGTGGGAGCTCTTCCAACGCCGGCTAAGAGACAGGACGTGCAGTCCGGCATTACGTGGAATCGCTAGAGTATGATTCTGGCCCGATCTCCAGGCGTGTATATATATATATATATATTAAAGACGACAGAAAAGTTACTTCGATTAAGCTTGTAATTTTTCTTGTGTTCAAACAAGTATTTTCTCTTCTGGACAACTTATATTCCAGTTCGGTAATGGTGTTTTTTTGTGTTTTTTTATGTTTGTGGATCTCATTTAAATGTTGGATATCATTTTATTTTTCGTAAGACATGTTTTTTTTTCTTGTAATAGTGTTATTTTCCTTATTGGTGCTGGGTTGTGTAATTTTATAATTGCGTATTTAGGCAGCAATCCTTCATTTATACATGTTTCATTAAAGACAATATGCAAGGTACTCTGATTAGGCTATTTAATTTTTCGTGTGTTCGAAAAACTGAAAAATGTTTTCTTTTATACATATATATATATAACAAATGGGGTAAAATGTATGACGAAGTGGAAAATGTTTCGTGTGACATGTTTCGCCATCTTGGACTTCATTAGGACTAAATTTGGGGCACCAACAAATTTAGTCCGATGAACTCACAAAGGATGAAACGCATCACATGGAACTTTTTACACTTTGTTATACGTTTTCCAATATATATATATATATATATATATATATATATATATATATATATATATATATATATATGGTAAAAGCATAATTTGATGTTATAAGGTACGGTCTATTTATGTATACATTTTAGATTTGGTTATTGTTTTTACACAACAACTGAGTTACATGGAACCTTATAACCGCGTAAGAGTATCGGGTATCTTAAGTAAGTTATGACCTTGTGACGTACTAAAACTGTTTAATAAATAAACTCTTAGATCATTTGAATCGATATCATAAACTACTTACTGGACAGGTGTGAGCAACAGTGTTGAGCGACATGCGGATAATAAAGCAAATTAATAGATTAGGGCCACCTGCAGGTCTATCTTTTGTCATATCGTGTTGTGTAGCCATTTTGCATTCGTTGTTTTAATGTTTTCTCCCCAAACAAGACAGTAAGGCCCCGAAAACACAAGGTGTTACTGAGTGGGAAATAATAAGACAAAAATGAGAAACGTTATTAAAGAGTGAGAATAATAAAGGATATATATATATATATATATATATATATATATATATATATATATATATATTTATTTGGTCGGATTGATGTGAGTTTGTGACCCAATCCAACCACATATGTTAGCTATATCTCTGATATTGAGCGGTTTCTAATAAGCACCGCGCATATAATATATAAATGATAATATATATATATATATATATATATATATATATATATATATATATATATATATATATATATATATATATATATATATATATATATATACACTCAAAAAATTTTTTTTAAATTCTGCTTAATAAACGAAATGAACCCATCCCATGCTAGGTTGTAGGCATAGGAAAAAGTTTCTCTTAAAATATTTTTATTCTGGATAAAATTATCCAAATTTCGCTCTCATATACTATATTTTAGGTTGTATATTGATTACCCACCTTTAACCGTTTCAATGTATTTTATCACCCAAAGTTTCAACCAGAGTTTCTATTTTAAACTTTAAACTTGCTTTTACTTTTTTAAGTAAGTTTGACCCCCTACTTGCACCCTATTTTTTGTATTTATACCCCAATATTATATTTGACTTATTTTAAATTCGAGTTGTGAATCTGCGTGTAATTTAGCCTTCCTCCTATGAGACTCAGTATATTATTTTTTAAAATCATAAGTCAAATTTATATATATATATATACAATATATATATATATATATATATATATATATATATATATATATATATATGATAAAATATAGTTTTTAAGACATGCTATATGTATGTGTTACAGTGCTCAATTTCAGGAATAGAGTATAGGCAAATATAAAATTTCAGGAATAGAGTATATGCAAATATAAAATTGAACAGTTTGTTTCATACTAAACGCAATCATCAGGCCATATGCCTTGTGTTTTTTTTATATATATATATATATATATATATATATATATATATATATACAGGTAAGGGATTCGTTGTAGGTAGTCTATTGTAGTATTTAAACGGTTATTTTGTAGTCGGTAACGGTTATGTTTCGAAACGAATCGTGCACTATTTGCTAATTTTATATTCATCTCGTTCTGAGTTTAACTTAAAAATATTATATACCCCTAATCTCGAGACAGAGGATTACAGAATAAAGGGCAGTTTATGCACATAGGAGGGGAAAATAAAGGTTAATTCTAGGATTAAGATTTTAGTTATTGAGGAGACAACTTATTGGGAGTCTGTTGTACAGAGCAGTGGTCCGTGAAAAGAAGCTGCTAGAGTAGAACTTTTTTTTTCTCACGAATGAAATACGAAGAGAATGAGGGTGGTTTTCTACAATCTGATTTAAATGGTGGGTCCCCGTGAGCACTTGTAGAATAACTAAAACTCTGGTGCGCACTTTAAATTTCAATAAGGAAAATCTGATCATGAATTTTAAAAATGCTCGGATATTGTTCAAATGCTGACACACTCTGACAGTTTGACCTTAGTCTTGTTCAATCAGTGCTTTCAGATGCTTATTGACAATTGTAGACTCGTATCCCCACTGCGGATCGTACTATCCGATCACATGGGAATCCTTCACGTCATGTTCTGTTAATATTGGTAGCAGTTTGGGATGGAAAGTACTGCATTCCTTGGTTTCCACCAGTTCTTCACGGCCAGGACTCACCATGCCACTCAAATTGTAGCTAGCCACCCACATTCCCTATTCGTATTACATATTACATTACTTCCACTCGAACAGCTTCTTCCCGTAGACCGCTGCACTGTGGAACCGACTCCCTAGAGGACGTTTCCTTGATCACTACAATCTTAACCTTTTCAACTGTAGGATTAACCGTTATCTCTTCCCCTACGATCCGTATACACTGCTTTTTACTCTGTAACCCTCCGTCATGAGTGACCCCGCACCTTGAACAGGGTGAACGTCATTGTCTGATATAATGAATATGCATACACCTGGGTTCTCCCACACAGTAATATGACATGGTGTCAGCCATAAATACAGACTGATGTGGAGGTACAGGACGACGCCTATTGCCTACGCCTATTGCTACCACTAAGACGAGGACCAGTCCATTACGGTTACCTGTTAGATTGTCTTACCCGGTTAGAGTAGCCAACAACTTTGCTACTTCGAACAAATATATCCCTTTCCGGGACATATCAATGACCAAGCTAGAACTCCTGAAAAAATGTAAACGCATCTCTTCATTTTCCATGTTCTAGATTAGGGGCATATAATGTTTAAGTTATATTCTGAAAAAGATTGATATAAAATTAACGAAGAATACACGTCAATCATTATATATAAGAACACAGTTAAAAGGTTGATTCTAAAATCAGAGATTATTTTCTGAACAATCATATACTTTTTGTCATGTAAATAATGATGACTAGAAATCTATTATTATTCCGGATTTTATATTGTTGTCAGATGTGTATAAAACTTCATCGAATTAAAAGGGTGTATACATTGATACAACCACGCATGCGCATCAAAGAGAAAGGACGGTAAAAAAATTTTAAGTGCTTGTGTAAATGGTATAGCTGATTACATTTAGCTTCTTTTCCTTATTGTTTTATAACGTTTGTATCTCTCATTGTTATAATAGAAGACCTGCCAAGAAAGATGAAATTTTATAAGAACCTGGGTGCAAATATACTGTGGCTGATCTAGCGTAGCGTCTTGAGAGGCTGCTCTGATCAACAGTTGCGTAATATCGGAGTTCTTGTAATGCCATAGATAGGCGTCCCTGCAAGTAACTTCGATGGACAACCACGAGGCCACACTATGATGTAGTCAGCACTACCACCTCAAGGCATTTGATGTAGGCCTCCCTGATGAGTCTGAACCCCTGTGGGAAGATGAATGGAGGCATAACATCGACATCACTAGTTATCGCTCCAAACACCATTATGTTGACAGGATATATCATCCAACTCTCTCAGAATCTTCTGAAGTTTCCTCAGATTAACACCCAAACACACCGAAATGTTGGTTATGGAGTTTCTGAGGCGAATGTCAAGCAGTAGAGCATGCCGCTTCCAAATTTCTGACCGAGTGAATTGCGTCATGGTGCTTATTTTCTCACAGAGGCTGCCCAACTGACCCTACTATACTGTGCAGTCGTCAAAATCAAAATCGAACAATATGCATTCGCGAAATTAAAAATATAAAAATTGCAATAATTTATTTATATATATATATATATATATATATATATATATATATATATATATATATATAAAATATATATAAAATATTTAGCTTGAAGATGGAACAGAGCTTGGTAATTTAATTCGATTCAATTCAAATAATTGAAGTTTTCAGCTCTTGTTTTGAAACATGAGAACTCTTATGTATCGTTGGAATCATATTTTTAAATAAATAATTATATTTATGCTCTACTTTTGTATCGAGCACTATTTTTTAAAATAATAACAAAAATACTAAAGAACGTTGGATTATTTACCTAACGAGTTCTTTTCCTATTTTTCTATATTTACACACACACACACACACACACACACACACACACATATATATATATATATATATATATATATATATATATATATATATATATATATATTAAAAAAAAAAACAGACCATTTAAGGTTCCATTATAATAATTTATTTCACCAGAGCCCTTTTATATATATATATATATATATATTGATAATCTGTAAATTAATTAGTAAAATGCCAAAAGACATATCTCACTGACCAGCTGACTGCTCGTCTAGGTTGTTGCTCAGTTTCATCTCCTAACGTGAACAAATTAATTTCTAACGAAAAGGGAGGATTTTTAATTCAGTATTCCGACAGATTTTTATTACTTAAACGTTAAATCTTTTATTTATAAACAGAAGGTAGGTGTGTGTGTGTGTGTGTGTGTGTGTGTGTGTGTGTGTGTGTGTGTGTGTGTGTGTGTGTGTGTGTGTGTGTGCTATTTATGCACGTCCACATTTCTTAACTGATTTCGATGAAATTGCATACACGTTGCAAATTTACCAAGTCAAGTCAAGACCAACTTTTTCAATTTCCGGACCCCCACTCACGTCTAACTTGACAGAAAATCCGTAAATATGTAGGTCGGTACGACTTTTTGTAAAAACCAAGGCAAAGTTACAAGCGAACATAACTTTTACTAGATGAGTTGACGATCTTTGCACTTAATGCAAAACATCGCTGATATTACGAGGATTATGTAGAGTCCTTGATAATTTTCCTGCGACATTGGTTTCACACAAAAAATTGCAAAGCACTAAAATCGAGTTTTTCGTACTACTTAAAATAAAAACTTGAATAACTTCCTCATTTTTAGCCGATTTTCTTCAAGCAAAAAAATTGACATCATGCAAGAAATAAGATAGTGTGGTTTTAGACCTGCTCACTTCTCCGGGTATTATATAAAGACCACGAAAAAAAAATGACAATTGGAAAAAAATCATACATTTTGCCGACGCGTTTCGTCTTCCGACTTTTTCAAGGCAAAAATGAAATCGAAATGTTTTTGTTGTCGGCAAAATGTATGATTTTTTTCCACTTGCCATTTGATACCAATCTGTCTTGTCCACAGAATTCATTTGGGAATTTAACTATATTGTCGACATGAAAAAAATAAAATAATAATAATAATAATCTCTTACTATAAAGGTAATTTACATTAACCAGAAAAAAGGCTTAGACACAAGCGTCTATCTTTTTAATTTTGAATTTTAATGTAACTATAACAACAAAAACATTTCGATTTCATTTTTGCCTCGAAAAAGTCGGAAGACGAAACGCGTCGGCAAAATGTATGATTTTTTCCAATTGTCATTTGATACCAATCTATTGTATTGTCAGTGCGTACTATTTTGCATGTGCCACCTACAGCAAAGCAAACTTTTCGCAACAAATACTTCTCTTCAAAAGTCGTATTAGGAGCTCGCCAGACATACCTGTTATCGTTCCTTCTAAAAAGCTCTTGTTTCGTCTTGTCCGACCATAAAAACCTTTTGCTAGAATGTTTCTAGTTTATTAATGTGAGCTTTGGCATAGTTGGGTCGAGCTTGCTTTTTTGTAAGCAGTGTTTTTCTGTACATTCTACCATAAAGATAGGCATCGTTCAGATTTTGTTACACTGTAGACTGATGCACATTGATTCCGACATTGGCCAGGGTGGCTTGGGGAAGCGCAGAATCGCCTGGACTTACCGAACAAGATGTCTACTTGCTCTTGCAGGCCATTTCTTGATTACGATGGCGTCACTCTGAAGGTTTTCTATTTACGGACGTGCACTCCAAATCATTTTCAAAGCATTTTGTAGCCTTATCCATCATTATAGTCTTTGACTATGCGATTTTCCAAAGCTTCAAGAAGTTCCTTTTTATCTTGACATATTTCTTTTTAATTTCGTCTTTAACTGAAGCATTTTGCATAAACAATGAGTTATATTGCTTGACTGCAGTATGCACAATTTACCAAAACATTGAACACGTTTTATTTTGATTTTCACATGTGCACAAAAAATTACTTGCACTAGCAACCATGCAAAACAAAGTACAGTTTGTATTTGTAAGGGGTCACTTACTTTTTCACATCTTAATTTTTAAGTAAGAATTCATGTTAATAAAAAAATATTTGAATGTGGCTTTAATATGTTTGAAAAAGGCCTTTATTAATATATAGCTTAATTAAGATTTGTTGATTATCCATATAAAAGAGAAAATTATTTTTAATATTATCTTAAGGGTTGACTTACTTTTGTGCAGCACTGTACACACACACATTTATATATATATATATATATATATATATATATATATATATATATATATATATATATATATATATATTGGTGTGCGTGTGTTTCTGTGTAAAACAGATTATATAAGCAAGCCAGCATTAATCTCAATCAACTAGTTATTGACAAGTTGAGCAGCTGATATATATTTATTTATTTCAAGTCAGCAATTAGGCAAAAGAAGAAAAACAGTCATTATAAAAATATGCGTTTGTTATCGTAAGCATACGCCAGCTGCTTACCTCTTCACAATTCCAAATCCAAGCTGTCTGATTAAAACTCTGGACGGAAGCTTGAAACAATTCTTGTCTAAGCCGAGGTGTGAACGCCATGTTGGAAACTTTTTTCCCCTTTTCTTTAATTAGAATGCACCCATCTTTTGTTGTCATGCAACCGTTATCGAAGCTCAGTCTTTACAAATAAAACAGTCTTATTAGTATAGACGCAGCTAAGATAAGACCTTCGTCAGGAATCACAAGTAGACGTAGCGTCTCGCAACATGGCATAAAGACAGTTTTGTAACATCCGCTAGCTTTCCATTTCATAGTTCGAGAGACAGCATGTAATATACTTTATATAATTATTCTGCAGTGAGCAGGTCGGTAGACGTAATAAAAAATTGTTTAAAATAAAATGGAACGTCTACTCAAAATCCACTAAAAATAACATTCGAATTAATATATGACGTTCCATATCACGTGACGTCCGCGTCGCGCGAAGGACGCTACTTGCTAACAAACAGTAATTTTAATTTATTTGTAACAAACAGTTATTTCTGATGAAAGATTGAGGACAATTTGAAATATCAAAAATATATATATATAAATAAATACTTTCATAAAATAAAACATTATTATTTTTTTAATTTGCAACTTTTTCTATATATATATATATAGAGAGAGAGAAATATATCAATATATATCAACACCAATATCAAGATACAGCCACCTAACCTCACCTGCGATAGCCATAACGTAATCTATTATTTATTCTGCAACTTATGTCCTAATAGTGGATATATTGGTGAGTCTGGAAACAATTTTAGATTTCGTTTCAATAACCATAAACAAACAATACGTCAAAACAACCCTTATTCCCCCATAGCTAAACACTACAATCAATCAGGACACACATTAGAAAACTGCAAATGTTTATTAATAGATTCCGATTTTACTTCCACATTCACACGCAGAAAAAAAGAAACATATTGGATTTTAAAATTAAATACACATAAACTAGGGTTGAATAGGGACTTAGGTGTTTTAAATCTTTATAAATATTTCAATAGTTAAGCAATTTTTTTAGATATAGTAAAAAAATTTTTTTTAAATATTTATGGCAGATTTAAGTTAGGAATATCCGAAAAGTGACGTTCCATATCACGTGACGTCCACGTCTCGCGAAGGACGCTACTTGCTAACAAACAGTAATTTTAATTTATTTGTAACAAACAGTTATTTCTGATGAAAAATTGAGGACAATTTGAAATATCAAATATATATATAAATAAATAAATACTTTCATAAAATAAAACATTATAATTTTTAATTTGAAACTTTATATATATATATATATATATATATATATATATATATATATATATATATAGTACAGGTAATGAATCCGTCGGTATAAATATCAAATATTAAAACTGATCCACAAAAAGAGCTCAATATATTTATTATAACAGAGCATATAAATTACACAACAAAACCCCAAAACACCTCATATTTCACCCAACGAGAAGTACGTTAGTTTTATTCAACCTTGGTGTATAGACTGTTTGTGTCGTAATTAGAAATTTAAAATTTAACTCTGACATTAGGCGAAAAATTAATACAGCGTTTTAATCATTTTTTTGACTGCTAATAAAGTGACCTTTTAAATTTCTAATTCCGACATGAACACTATATACACTGGGATGGTATAAGACGAACGTACTTCTCGTTGGTTGAAATACATGTATACCCCCTCTATATGAGTTAATTTGTGATTTTGTGGTGTAATATATATATATATATATGATTTTGTGGTGTAATATATATATATATATATATATATATATATATGAATAAAATGTAAAGATTTATTTTGTGGCACGTATTTATATACAAGAGCAATACCCTATATATATATATATATATATATATATATATATATATATAGATAGATAGATAGATAGATAGATAGATAACTAGACTCGTTTCGAAAAACCCTCAAATTTTTGATTTGCTAATCAAATCAATCTCGAGGGAAAAAAAGGTTTTAAAAAAAAAAGAGCTACAAACATGAACTTCTGCCGACAAAAAAATCGCACAGATGCATGTCTGAAGCCCAAAAAAAACCTCGATACGAGTAACAACTAACTAACAAAAGAACTCAATACAACCGTAGAGCAGACCTAGATACACCTAGTGAGCCAGACAAACCTACCTAGGTTTCACCTAAACGGATCGTCAGGGAAAGTTTGGCCCCACTAGGTGTATCTGTATATATATATATATATAATATATATATAGTTTTCCTGAATTCTGCTTCATTTAATATTTTATTCTAAAAATGCTATTTATATGATGCTAAACATGGTAAAAACTTTAGGCTTTCGATCTTTGAGAAATGTTAGACTAAATATTTTCAGTTAAACCACTGATGGTTTTTGCAATATTTTATTCAAGAAATACTTAATCTCATTCATTAATATAATTTTAATACATTTCATTAAAAGACGGAAGCATTTCATTGAAAAAAAAAAAGCCCAAAATGACCGGCGTGTGTATTGAACAACAATCGGTTTTTGAATGTATTTCAGATGAAAAAGTGCATCGAAATGCAATTATATTCCAAGAGATTTGAAAAAGTACGGCCTTGTGGGTAATAAATTTTTTCCACTCTAGAATGTCTTTCCCATAAACGAAACGTTTATCGCTATTTTCATCCCATGTGTTTTGAGAAGCTACAATACTTAATCCCACCGCCTGGGACCTTTACCATTCCGACCCGCCATACCGCGTACATCGAGAGTGAGCAATTCCATTCTTATTCTTATAGTCACAAGTGAGTTTCATTCTAACAGCTTCTTCCCAAGAACTGCTGCTTTCTGGAACAGATCCCCAGCCGGATGTTTTCCCAATCACTACAATCTTGACTATTTTAAGTGTAGAGTTAAGCGTTATATTTCCTGGATAACCCCATGAACATCACTTATTGACTTTTATTACGCCCATACAGCACCACACAGTAACCCTCTACCTTGATTGGCTTTTGAGCCTTGTATTAGTTGAACGTTAGTATAAAGAATAAAAATTGTGTATATTTGTACTGGAAATGGTGGCATTCCTGTATGAAAGATGAGAATAATGAATATTAAACATTTTATTCTACGTTCGCGGTTGACAAAGACAAAGTTTATAGGATGTAGTGATTTTAGGTAATAATGAGGTAAAATGTGTTTTATAAGTTATAAAATATAGTAACTTGTTTAGTTGATGTTGTTATTAGGAAAGCAACGAATCGATCTAGACATAAGGCTCAGTGATTTCGAAAGAAAGATAACAACGACTTGTACGGGAGGATAGAAAGGAAACTAATTCCAGTTTCTATTCATGATAAGCTTATGTTTCTTTACTGTGTATATTCAAATAGATTGTTTTGTATTGAATTTTGTATCTCGTGTAATAAATGCAGATTTGATTTTTGAAAATTGAAGAAAAATATTGAGCGACGAAAAATTAAAAGAAAGAGAGAAATGCGAAAAAGAAAGAAAGATAAGATGGGAGAAAGAAAGAGAGAAAGTAAGTCTCAGACAAGAGAGAAAATGAACAAAAATGGGGTAAAGAAGGGAAATGAAAGGAATGAAAAGGTTGTAAAGAAGGAAATAAAGAGAAATGAATCTACACAAAGAAATAGCAGAAAATATAAGAAAATAGTAAAGAAAAGAAAGAAACTATAACAAAGAAAGAAAGAAAGAAAGAATGAATGAGAAAAGAAAGAAAGAAAGACAAGAGACGGAACAAAATAGAGAAAAATGAGAAAAAGAAAAAGAAAGAAAAAATTAACATTAATTAAAAGAAAGAAAGAAAGAAATAGGAAGGTAAATGAAAAAAAGCAAAATCTTTTAAAAAAATAAGCGTACAAAAAGAAAAATAAACAGGAATAAAAAGAAACAAAAAAGAAAAGAAATGACGAGCGTGAAGCAAAAAGGATTTCGATATTTTGGCAGTGCTGAATTCCTGAGCCCGAAGACCGCCGAACAATTTCAAAAACAATGACGAGACACGTGGTGCCATTTTAGACATTTTCTTCTTCTTTTTTTTTTTCATGTTGAAAGGGTGTCAAAGATAGCAAGTAAATTATTCAAATTGGCGGGTACAGAAAATCAGAAATAAAACTAGCGTAGATGGTTTGAGGAAATAAAATAAAAATGGAAAAAAATGTGACGAGAGAAATAAATTGATTGCAGTTTCGCTCATCAGCCATCGTCTGCCGGCAGGTGGCGTTGCTTCTCGAAAGATGAACTTCCTTGTCACAAGATAATCATCTTCAGAATGCAAACTCATGAGCGTCTATTAACGGACACTGCACGTGGTGCATCGGATGTTTCAAAGAATTACTGGAATATGACGGATGAGGACGGACTGACAGCAGAAAAATATAAACAAGACAGAAAAAAAAAGCTTATGTGAAAGAGTGCGTGTATACGTGGTTCAAAAACCGTCTGGCAAAATATTTAAAAAATACTCCAGCGTATTCGAAAATAGATCTTGGTTTGAAAATAGATCATTCTTTGTCTGGGTAACTCACTTTTTTTATCCTTGTACCATAATCTCTATAGCCGTGTTTCTCAAACGTTTTTTTGTTTTTCAGGGCGCATTTGTTGAATAACTAAAACTCCGTGGCGCACTTTAAATACGAAAAAGTTATTCATGAAATTTGAAAACAGAAAACTCTTTAACTTGTGCTTGACGTGATTTGGGGTACAGCTGGCTACTTTTCAGGGTGCCTTAACCCTAACCCTACCTGGCGAACCGGTCGAGAAACGCTAGAGTGATTACTTAGAAGGAATCCTGATAAATATTTTCCCATCAAGAAATACACGCCAAAAATACTCTATTATATCACCAACTTAGCGAGGCCAAGATTATTTCAACTCCAACCCTAACCGGTGTAACGTAATTTTTTCCACAATGAATGTCTATTATGTTAGATTGTGAGCCGTTCAAAACTTTGTATATTTGCTTTAATTTAGGGGGAAAATAAAGACAAAAATTATGGAACATTTGGATATTTTTTATTATGTCGTTCCTTCATCTAAGCTTTTGGATCACATGTGCCATCTTCAGAGTGTTAGACAGACATTAAAACAAAGATATTCACCATCAAAGATGATACTATATTCTGTTATGCCAGCATAAAAGTTTGCTATGCGACAATAACATTCGCGGAATAGCAGACGCAGGTCGTAAATTCATAATGCGATTAACAAACATCAACGACAACTTCATTAATTTATCGGATTAGCAATTCATTCCAAATGAAATGTAATTCCTTAATCTTGGACCAATTTTCATGTCGGACAGAAACCTAATCTAATGTTTAAACAAACGCAAATTGAAGCTTTATACCAACAAATACTTGTATTGGAATATGACAAACATATTTCTATACAGGTAGATTTAAAAGAATTACATAAAGACTAATCTATTGAACAACGTTATCATGAAAATCCGAATGGAATTATAAACACTCCTTTAATAAAAGCAGCTTCACAACTAAATATAACAACAGCAATGTTATCCGACGAACTGATAAATACTTTCGTTATTTTAAACAAACATAATTACCACGCGAAATTACAGGGCATTTTGAATGATCACAATAGATTTGAAAGGTTAACCAAAAACACCACCTCCCAACTTAAAACCTATATCAATAAACTTATTACTGCTAACAATGATGAAACAGGATCTTATAAACTTCAAATGATTATAGGCGACTATCAACATGGCTACCTTTACAGAAATGTAAAAATCCATAAAAAAGATCTTCCCCTCCGACCTATCATTTCACAAATACCTACACCAGTATATTACCTTTCAAAAGCCTTTATCAAATTAATTACTCCTTCTCTCCCAAATAAATATTTTATTAACTCTATAAATGAATTTATGCAAATTCTTTATGCTGTAAAAACCAAATAACGAAATAATTGCATCTTTAAATGTAAAAAAATATTCCATGAAACGAATAACATCATTATCCGTGATGTATACAATCACACTTCTCTCTCACCGATCAATGTCAAACCCACTATTCAAAAAAAATATTATTAGCTGCCACCACTCAAGTACCATTTCATGACCCCCTTAGTAATATTCATATTCAAACAGACGGTATTGCGATGGGACCTCCATTAGGCACTCTTTTTCCTAATTATTATATGGCACATTTAGAAAATAAAATACTTTATGATACTAATAAACCCCCTTATATATTTAAGATGCATATATGTCATTTTCGCTTTATCTAAAAATATTGATCAAATTACACAACTTAAATACAAATTTGAAAGTCACTTCGTCTTCAAATATAAACTAGAACTTAATAATAAAATTCCATTCCTTGATGTATTTATTGATTCCAGTACAAATAAATTTACAACTTCTCTATACAGAAAACCCACAAGCATTAACTCCTATCTTCTTTATTATAATAATGAATGCCCCTAACGATATAATTTAGCCGATATAAAAAAACTTAATCAAATGCACACAAATATTATCTTCTTTCAACCCATATTCTATAAACAATTACATGACATTAAACAAACACTTGTTAATAATAGATTTCCTCATTCCATCATTGATCAACAAATTAAAATGTGTCTCAATAAACTTAATAATACCTATAACAAAATTGATAATATTAATAATAATAGTGTACGCCAAAATAAACGTAATAATATTGACTTATATGTAACCAAATGCATAATAATTAGAAACATGATGAAACAACACACAAAAACATAATAGGCAGAAATAATTAATAATAACAAACAAGTTAAACTCATCATATATTATAAAAAATTAAAATAATTGATCTCATAGTCTCTAATAACCCTACAACCAAATAACTAAATCCTCTAAAAAAAACAATGTTGTGTATCAATTTACATGCCCATACACACAGTAAAAAGACTTTTCAGATATTGGAGGCCAACTAAACTAAAACAAAGTTACCCACACTCAACAAAATTACATTCCCAACTATTCACAACATATTAGATATGTTCTGTTGTTTATATTTCGGTCTCTCGCGTGCTACTACGTTATAGAACGGCATCAATGAATTTAAAAAAGCCGTGTCTGCTTATTCCGCGACTCGTATCCTCTCTTAACAATCTTCTATGTCGATATAACAGAATATCATCTTTGATGGTGGATATCTTTGTTTCAAATGTCCGTATAACGACTCTGATGATATCGCATGTGATACGAAAGGAACAGCATAATAAAAAATATCCAAATCTTGGAAAGTTTTTGTCTTTATTTTCACCCGAAATTAAAGCAACTATACGAAGTTTAGAAACTGCTCATGAACAGAAGTGACATTCATTGTTTGTTATATTTAAAAAATATATGTTTGAATAATGATCTGCTGACCCAATATAAGTTTTGGGTTTTGTTAATTTCTCTTCATGTTTGACTTCATATGTTTTTTAATACTATTAGGAGCGTTTATTCCGAGCTTTGCATGTTGGCTGCAGCTAAAATTCCAGTGAGCGGATTTCTATTAAAAAAAATTTTTCAACACTCTACTACCACTGTTGAATAAGATCAGTTTGATAGTGAGTGCAAGCTGTTTTATATACAGGCTCTCTCTCACATAGTGATGCGCAATTTAATTCATATAGAATGTTTGTGTTTTCGACCAAATTTCTCTTAAGGGAATCGTGGTTGGCTGGATATTTTATTATAGCTCTTTGATCTGATAAGTGACATATGAGGCGTCCACTCCATACTCGTTATGCATCTATATTTTAGCCTTGGTACCCTATCAAACCTAGAATTTTGCATAACCGATTAGGTTGTCAAGATATTAAAATCTAAATTTCGCCGGAGACGTATTCATTTTTTTTATGTGTCTTTACATGCGTGTTTAACGGTTGTTTAATACAAAACCATGGATCTGCTGAAAAGCAAGAAATAAGAAAGGCGTACGACTAAAATATTAACAATAGAGAAAATTCTTCTTCAAAATAATTTAGTTATTCTTTTTATGATTGGATAAAATTATCTTTTCTGCGTTGATATCGTTCATCAGTTCATTACTTCCAACACGTGTTTACAAAATCATCAATTTTGAAGGCGAAGGAGTGTGAAAAAGAACAAAATTCATGGGAAAAATAGGATAAAATAAACGAGATATAGAAGAAGACAAGGGGAGAGAAAAATTGAAGAAATGGCTGGAAAAGGGATTGCAAAAAAAAAACAAACGCTGTAGAAAATTTAAGAGAAAGTGGATTTTAATAACAAATGAACGAGAGAGTGATCGATAGTAAAGATAGACAAATGGAATGAAATTCAACAAATAAAAATTTTGAATAATAAAAAGAAGGAAAAAGGAAAATATATTTCTTTATTGCAATCTTTCTTTTTTTTTTTTTTTGTAAAATAACTATAGACAATGTTTTCATAAAGAAAGAAATCAATTAAAGAAGGAGAAAGAAATAGAGTTAGCAAAGAAAAAATTGTAGAAAACTTTTAAAATGATGAAAAGAAAGAACGAAAGAAATATCGCTAAAAATAAAAAAGAAAGAAAGAATGTGAGCAAAAGAAAGAAATAAAAAAGAAAGACGGAAATAGAAGAAGACAATGTAGATAAAAAAAAAAAAGAAACAAGCTAACAAAACGAAGCAAGCTAATAGATTGTAGAAAAGTATTTAAAAGGTAAGAAAACGCACAATGTAACGACTTTAAAAACGATATGCAAAGAAAGAAAAATTTTAGAAAAAAATGTTTAAGACAAAAATGAAACGGAAAAGAAAGTGGAGAAAAGTCATTAAAAAAAAGGAAATAAACAAACAAAAAAGAGGAGATTGTCGTGAAAACTTTCAAAATAAAATAGAATTAAAATAAAAAGCCTTTTAAAATGATGAAAAGAACGAAAAAAGTGATTGTTTCAAAGCACCCAAAAAGGATGAAAAGAAGGAAAGGTACAAAGAGACAAAAAGAGAAAGCTTTAAAATAAAATGGAAGCATTAATTAAAGAAAGAGAAAAAAAAGATTTAAAAGTCATTAAAGAGGATAAATGAACCAGAAATTAAGATGATTTTGTTAAAAACCTTTCTAGTAAATAAAAAGAAAGAATAAAAGAAATAAAGAAAAATAAATGATTGCATAAAATTGTTTTAAAGCAAAAAACGACAAAAAAGAAAGAAAAACTGAAGAAAAAGAGACAAAAGTAGTAGAAAATACTTTCTTAAAAGATAAAAGACAAAGAAGGAATGTGAAAATGAAAAAACGAATGAAAAGTATTGAAAAAAAAGATTATTAATATATAGAAGAAAAAGAACGAACGAAACAAACAAACATGCAATAAAGCTGAAAAGAAAATTGATAGTAAAGACGTTTTTTAAAATATAAAATACAAAGAAAGAAACAAACAAAAAGTATTGAAAAAAAGAAACAAAAAAGATTATTAATAAATAGAAGAAAAAGAAAGAAACAAACAAAAGGAATAGAATAAAGAAATCTGAAACGAAAACGGATAATGAAGAATTTTTTGAAATATAAGAGAGACAAAAGAAACAGCCGAAAAGACTTCATATATAAAAGAAAAAAAGAAAGCAAAGAATTGATTAGAGAAAAAAGAAACAGAAATATATAGTAGAAAACCTTATTAAATTATGTAAAAAGCATAGAAAAAATAATGACAGAAATGGAAAAAACGATGAAGAGACGAATGTAATATTTGAAAAATGGCCGAAAATGATTGTGCTAAGGAAAGTGGTAAAAACAAAAGAGAATAAAGGAATTACTGTTTGAAGCATAAATAGAAAAAAATAAAAAATTAAGCGCATGAAACAGATGGGATTTCTTTTCGAAAACTTCTATTTCTATTTTGACTACTTCGTTATAATTTTATCACTCCTTAAAGGCAGGCGTGGTTTTGGTTTTATCAATTCCATTATGCCATAGCTGTATTCTTTCGTTGATTTCGGGTGGAAAATTCGATAATGAGTGAAATTTCTCCCAACGAGCAGTATTTTGTGTTGAGAAAAGGTTGGAAGATATTATTGACTCTTGAAGACACGTCGAGGAACGAGAACGAAACAAAGAAAATCAAAAATGGAGCCTGGATTTAGATGGCCATAATTTCATTAAAATGACATTATAACTGACGCCAGTTTAACAGGCAGCTATGTAATTCACATTCTCATTCACGGCCATATTACGTTGAAACAACGGCACTGTCGAGTCTAGTTAGTGCCTAGATGACTGACCGTTTGGGAAAACCAAATGCTGTAAGTTTTTTGGTTTAATGCATAACGGCTCGGCATTGGAAGTCGGAGTGTCTAGTTTTCATTCCAGTCGGATCCGTTATATTCACTTACACGCAAATACCCTTGGGAAAAGCATGAATACACCTCTGGGTTAATGTTATACCAGAACATTACCTATTCTATTGTAATAGACTCTTCCACGCATAATAAGTAGTAGTAGTAGTAGCGGTAGCCAGTTGAGCTCAGTGGAGTTGAGTGAGTCAGTCGATGTCGGACATTGAAGTATCAACGATCACACCTAGATTTCTGCATCATTAATTATTATTTCAAGTTCCTAACGTTTTGTACGTCGGACCCTTTTAGGACCGACTTAGCGAAATACAAGCCTTCACTGTGAAAACTACTCTACAACACATTGGCGACGAGGGATTCGTAATTCATACAGAAGAAAAATTTTTCGTTCACTCTATAACAACACATTAGCGACCAGAATTCGAAATTCATACGAAAAAAAATTTAAAGAAAAAAAAAATTCGTTTCGCCATTTACAACACTTGGCGACGAACGTATTTTGGATTCATACGGAAACAAACCCAAAAAACTTTGCGTTCACTCTACAACACTTGACGACGTGGATTCGTAACTCATACAGAAGAAGAAAAAAAATCACCCGCCATAATAAACGTGGCGTAAGTCGGATTCGGATTCATATAGTGAAAGAGAAAAAAAAATTCGCTCACGTTATTTAGTGACGAAATTTGTTTTTCATACGGAGGAAAAAGAAAAAAAAAATTGCTCGTCAAATTTTCGGCGACAACATCTCGGATTAACATTTTAAAAAAAAATTTTTTTCGAAAGTCAAGACGTCAACTTAGTGACGAAAAATCAGAATCAATATGTTTTTCTCTCGATAAGACAGTTTGCTCAAATAGGTCACGAATTGCAAATTCGTTATGACCCCCCCCCCCTCTACAATATTTAAGCATTGTGTAAACTTTTTGCGATGATGGAGGAATGCAAAAATATATTCCAGGAATTTTTTAAGTTCCAGACGGGACAACAAATGACAATATTAGAGCAACAGAGAACATTCCAGATGCAATTACAGGAGGTAACTTTTAATAGACAGATTCAATTTCAACGAGACATGGAACTGATGCATAAGGAGTTTCAAAACAAAATTCTGGAAATAACTGAGAAGAGGAAAGAGAAAAATATACAAAATGTTTCTTTCCCAGAGAATACAATATGGAATTCAATTGAAATATTCACGTACAGTCCAGACGAAGAGATAACTTTTGAAGAGTATTTTAAAAAAATATACGGACGTGTATAACGAGGACTGCCACACGTGGTCTGAAGGAAAGAAGGTTAGACTTAAGCAAGTTAGGAACTGCTGAGCATAACAAATTGGTAAACTACATTTTACCGAAAAAAAACTAGCGAGTTAATATTTTTACCGAGGCGGTAAATATATTAAGTGAATTATTTAGTAAAAAGACATCTTTGTTTCACAAGAGGTGGAAATGTTTGAATCTGATGAAAGAGGAAGAACAAGACTATATAACGTATGCAGCCAATGTGAACAATCATTGTGAAGAATTCAAACTAGCAGACTTAAGCGCTGACAACTTTAAGTGCTTAGTATTTGTTCAAGGTCTAGTATCAGAAAGAGACGCAGAATTGAGGAAATTGGTACTTTCAAAATTGGAAAACCAACAAAGTATTTCGGTACAGAGTTTGGCAGAAGACTGCACAAGATATGTTAGCGTAAAGAAAGACTCGAAAAAGATAGAACAGTCTGGCGTTTCGCATGTAAGGAAAATACACTACAAAAAAGAAAGTTATTCTACCAAAAAGAATTCTAAAATTGCGGATTATCAAACAAAAAGTGAAATATATTAGGAAAAAATAAACAAAAACTCCCGAAGCCATGTTTTGCTTGCGGTGAACTTCACTGGTATAGATATTGCAATTTTAGGAATAAAAATGTTTCAACTGTGAAAGAGTGGTGCATAAAAGCTCGCACTGCAGGTCAATAAAATAAAGACAATAAAATAAGAAAATGAAAGTCCGAAATGAACGACGGAATAACCAGAAAATTTGTTACCGTCGAAATAAGTAATAAAAAAATAAAAATGCAACTCGACACTGGTTCCGACCTATCTATCATAAATTTGAATGCGTGGATGAAGTTGGGGAAAACAACTTTAATGAAAACAAATAAAATCGCGAGGTCAGTGACAGGAGAAAAAATACAATTTATTGGAGAATTTGTTACAAACGTCACGTTAAATAAAAAAACGCGAAAAGATAAACTATTTGTCATAGAAAATACCACGAAGTTACTTGGTACGGATTGGATAACAGAATTTCAATTATGAGATTTACCAATAATTTTTTCTGTTACAAGGCTGAAAATTTAAACTGCAAAGCCCCAAAATTAGTAAACAAAAAAACTGAAGAGAACTTTTCCTACTGTTTTGGGAACGTGTTCCAAGATAGAGGCAAAATTACAGCCAAAACAAAACGCTCAGGCGGTATTCAAAAAGAAACGGAATGTGCAATATACGTGAAAAACAATTGAACAGATAGATAAAGAATTGAAAAAACTGAGGAAGAAAACTGTTGTATTTAAAAAAAAGTTAAATGGGTCAACAGGAACAATATACGAAAAAAACAAGCTTCCAGAAGTTCAAAGCGGAAAATTAAGCCAAGGACATATATATATTAAAAAAATTAAATGATTTAAGTCAACAAGAAGAACCTACAGAAGGGGAGTCCATCTTAAAAAGTTCAAAGCGGAAGTTTGTTTCTGGTAACGCTGGAGATATAAAAAAAAAAAAAAAAAAAGCGGATTGGATGGTGGTGATTTTCAATAAGTTTGATCTAACAACCCCTGTAAATAATTTTACATAAGGTACGCCGATCCAGAAGGAAAAAAAAAGGCAAATCATTCTAAAAAAATAAAAAAAAAACTGATCATTTAAAGTGGAAAAAAAACATTTGTTTTTACGCATACGATGAAAAATAAATAAAAAAAAAAAAGTTTTAGAGGGGTGTTATACCCGAACATTACCTATTCTATTGTAAAAGACTCTCCCACAGATAATAAGTAGTAGTAGCAGTCGCCAGATGAGCTCAGTGGAGCTGAGTGAGTCAGTGGATGTCGGACATTGAAGTATCAACCATCACAACTAGATTGCTGCGTCATTAATTATTATTTCAAGTTCCTAACGTTTTGTACGTCGGACCTAATTTAGGACCGACTTATTGAAATTTTTTCCCACTATTTAAATTATTCGGACTATTTGTTTTGATTTTATTTATGTCGCCATGTTTATCAGTTTGTTTTTTCGGCCGTTCCTGAAGATATTATGGTTTATAACACCCAGAAAAAATATATAGATGTCCTCAATTTTTACCGTGGATAAGGCGTTAATATTTCAGTGACGGCCGTGTGCTGGATTGAATGGTGATGGTTAAGTGAATATTTGGGAGTGAGTAAAAGCGTAATGAATGAATGGTTCGTGGGTGGATTTAACAGGAGAGATAGTAGTTCATCCTTCCCTTGGTCTTCCTTTTTTCCTTCTAAATATAGATATGGAAACAAGATGGCCGTCAAACTGCCTCGGGCGGGGAGAATAGACGTGTATGTCGAATTCAGAGTCTCGGTCAGCCTTCTGTTGGTCGTTTATATGGGGGAATTTTCATTCAGCCTACGGACACGGATTATACAATAAATTCGGCCTCTGTGCTACATTTCCTTTTGGGTGTTGTGAATATCATCTGTATACGGATTACTAACGTTTTGCAGCCGGGAAAACCTGTTTTCTGCCACTTTTTGTTCCTTTTTCTTTTTTACAAAATTTTTTGTTGAAAAAGAACTTTTATTTGGGATTACCCGATTCCTTATGGACAGAGGGACCCAAGAAAAAAAAAAGCCATTATTCAACAGCACCGTCTTTTTTTCTGTTTAGGTTTTGAACAAGGGTATTTTATAGTTATTAAAGTTACAGAAGCAGCAATCGGTGGACTTATCAATTAAGGATGAACTGGTTCAGTGCCTTCAGTCATGGAACCCCTCCAACCAGAACAATTTTTTTTATTTATGGATATTAAAACAAAATCTGTTCATTTTTGAATAGAGAACTTTTTTTTATTTTTACATATCTTAAAAACACTGTTTTTATTTGTTTAAATCCTTGTGCGTTTAGGTTTTTAAATTTGGGTGTTCTTTTTGTCTAATCTGTTTTTTATTTTTCGTGTTTCAAAGTTTTGGCTCAGACTCGTTTTTTAACGGCAAATATTCCTAAATTTTTTTTATGGGTACGTATTTAACGTTTCGGATTTGTTACATAGCTTATCGTTTTAATTTTCTATTGTATTTTTAAATATTGTTAATCGTTCTTTTTGTGGACCTGTGGAGGGGTGTTATTTTTCAAGGCGGGGATCAAAACTGTTCTTTTCCCGTTTAAAAGTTATTTGCGATTGAACCGTTTTATCTTTTAAGGATATTTAATTAATTCTCTTTTTTGAGGAAGATCTACTGTTTTGGTCGAAGGTCGCCGACCCGTTGTTGAAGGAAATTGTGAGGCAGGACATCTCATTTTTATTTTAATTAATTTTCTGGCCTATTAAGGAAAAAAGCTTGATTTTTTGCCAGCCGAAAATTTTAAATGTGCGCCAAAAAGTCGGTCAAAAAAAAAGGAAGAACTAAAAAAGAATGAACCACCAGATAAGCAAACAAAAAAAAAATAAAGATGCGGCAAAAGCTAAAACATCATTAAACAGTCTTCGAACAATGGTGGCCGGAAAAGCCGCCTCCAGTTAAGCAGCAACATTTGAAGAAATAACATCAGAATCAACAACATTCACCCATGACATCAACAGCTGCCTCAAGAGCAACAAAGACAACAACGCAACATCGGCAGAAGCAACAACAACAGCAACAGTCAATCTCTCTCAAGTGAGGTTTCATTTTCCGTTGCATAAAGACCTAGGACTACAACAGCATTGTCGTTTATAGGCGAAAAAAGCCAATTTTTTATTGTCCCAGTTTTTTGTAGCAAACCAAATAACCTGCACCCCGCAAAAAATGGAGGTGGAAGAAATGCCTCCGATCTGCTTCCAAAAGGAATTGCATCAAAAGTACTAGTCAGGGCAAAACTCTTATAGCGGCATCCAGGACCAGGTGGAATCCCAAGCGACAGTCGTCCTTCGTGTATTCTGGGACGAAAAGAAACAAGTCCGTTGCAGGAGTCGCTATAAGAGGATACTTCCAAATTACGGAGCATCCTATCTTCCCTGTCGAGAATGGAAAAAAAGGTTCTGCCGATAAAAGCAGTTCTTTCGACTGGGCCGGAAAAAATTCGGTAAAGTTTTGGACAGGAAGAGTTATTTTTGACGTGTTACAAGTGATTTCCTTTCATAGAAAGCCGCAAATTTGCTTTGAGGTCCGCTCTTTTTTTATATCATTTAGCGGTAAATCCACTTGAGGATCCATCATTTATTTTCCAACCTTTCCTAAAGCCCGAGGTGTAACCCCTTGTGCTTTAGGGACACGGGCTGTAAATTGCCCACGCATTCCATTTAACAATTTTCTTTCCTAAGGCAGGTTATTTAGTCGACATGCCAAAGAAAAGAACTTGCTCCAAATCTCAAAAACCGCTGCCGCCAGGTTCTGTCCTGGGAGAGATCCAAATATTCTTTTGAACGATCAGGGCTGCCTGCTAAAATTCCCCATGGACGTTGGCGGCATTGTCCCGGAGATCAACGTAGAATGACGACCGAGGCTGAAACAAGATTGAGAAGCCTGGGACATTTCAGGGTGACCTATCAAACTGTTAACCCCTCATTTGAGATGTGGTTTTGCATCCAATTTTTGATTTTCGGCTGGGAAAATTTAAACCTTAAACTCTGAATTGAACGCTAAAAGGGATCAGTAATGAAAAAACCCGGTCGAAGACGGGCTACCTAGTGGAAAAAATAATATGGTTGGATTTGTCGCCGCGATATATCAACTCAATGGGTTTTTAGTGCCGATGCGTTTTTTCTTAATGACTTTGACAAAAATTCAGCATTGCTGGTAATATTTGTTTTGTCAAAGTTTGTTTCTGGTCAGACGGATTTCTTCAAAATTGTATTGGACCTTGTTGCATTTACCGATGCCTGGGACGGTTGATCAGGCCGATAGGTTGCCGTGAAAAGTGGTTCGTTGGAGTCGTTGCGGTTTAAAACCTCCTGATCAGAGGCCGGGTCTCGTTTGGACGTAGGTTAACGCCTTACCCAGGGTTATTCAATTCTCTGTTTAATGGGCAACTGATTTGTCTTTCTGGAATCCGACTTGAACTTTATGGGGGGTGCTGAATTTTGGAGAAAGGGAAAACGATCGTAGCCTGGTTGATCTGATCGACGATTATGGTCTCGTCGAAAAACCGATCGATCAATGTTGGAAATTGTGGACGTGCAAACTAGGTTGGGAATGTCAAAAGCTACCTTGACAGAAAAAAGTTAGAACAAGGATCTTGCATCTGCTACATTTACACAATTTTCAGAAATCCTGGTCTCTACACGAAAGAAAAACATCGCAAAGAATAAAATTAAAAAACAAGGCCTAAATGGCTGGCTACTGGATTTTCAATCTGTCTTTACTGGAAAGGCTATAGGACTAGAAAGACATTAAGGAAGTAACTAGCAAAGAACCCACAACAATTAGTGGGGGCGGTTATCGGGCAATTTGAGCAGAAGCCTAGAAATATAATCAAAGACAACTGATTTGTTGGAGAAGCTCGTCTCAAGATAGTTCTGATAAAAAAAACAAAAAAAAAAAAAAACCCTGCCGGTGGCTGGGGGATAAAGAAAATAACTTAATTTCAAACTAATGCCCTAAAATCGTTTCGGAATAAAAAGCGGTAATGGGCCAAAAAAAAACATATTTTAAAGAACTCATCTTCCAAGAATGTTTGAACTTAAATTGTTGACTAGATCTGCGAAAACAAAAAATTAACTTTAAATTCCGTCTGAGATTTTCCATTTACGAAAGAGGAATTTCATTCTTGAAGTCAAATCCCACAATACAACTGTAGGACCATGACGAATATTCATTATTAGTTTAAAGCGCCATTTCAAATAACCAGTTGCAACTGGTCTCTAAAATTATTTAATAACATATGGACATTTGGCTGACTTTCCTCGTCTTTAGCCGAGATAGCGGCTCATTCCTATTCTGAAACCGGAAGGCGAGGTCTACGTGGTTTTGAAGAAGGTCGGCAGAGGCAAGTCGCCCGGTCTGGATGGTTTGCCCTATGAATTGTACTTGAGGCTGTCGCACATCTTTGTTCCGATTTTGACGGTCGTGTTCAACAACTGGTTTCGGTCGGGGTCCATCCCCGATCGGTTCCCAGGGCGTGATCACTCTGTTGAAAAATGGCAAAGGTGTTGGGGGAAAACCTAGATGATTACAGGCCCATAACTCTGCTAAACACAGAGTTAAAGATTATGGCAAAGATCCTGCAGGAGCGTTTGCAGTCAGTTGCCGAGTCTCTGTTGGGACCTGAGCAGACTTGTTCTGTGAGGGCCGAACAATTCAGAGCAACCTGCATCTGATCCGCACGATCATAGAGGGTGTAAAAGACGACGATGAGGCCGCGCTGATCAATTTGGATCAGTCAAGGCATTTGATAGGGTTGACCATCGTTACCTTTGCTGCTGTCCTGCAGGCCGCTGGATTCGAACCTGATTTCTGCCGCTGGATTAGCCTCCTGTATCGCTCCCCCAGTGCTGTGGTACAGGTGAACGGAAGGTTGTCGGACGCGTTCGTGCTGTCTAGGTCGGTTCGTCAGGGTTGTCCGCTATCGCCTCTCCTTTATCCTTTGGCGTTGGAGCCTCTCCTTCGCCGGTTGAGGGACGAGACCGTGCAGTCCGGCCCTACGTGGAATCGCCGTGCCTGGAGGGTCTCAATCCAGGGTTTCCGCGTACGCCGATGACGTATCTGCTTTCGTGTCGTCCCGCAGCGACATTGAGGCGGTACAGAAGGCGCTTGATCGGTACGAAAGGTGACAGGGGCCAAGATAAACCGCGACAAGTCGTCCGTCTTGCGGTTAGGTGCCTGGAAGGGGTCGATCTTCCGGGCCGCTTCGGTTGGACGGACGGTCCTGTCCGCATTCTTGGAGTGTGGTTTGGGCCTGACCTCAGCTGGAGAAAATTGGTCTGAAGTACGTGCAAAGGTCGATTCTGCCGGTCAGACTTGGAATCGACGGCGGTTGTCCGTGAAGGGCAGGGCGGAGGTGTGTGTTACATACATTTTCCCCTGATTCTTTATCGGTTGTCCGTACTTCCTCTCTGTAAAGACCGCAGGAAGGTGCTCGAGCGATCGCTATCCTCCATTTTATGGAGGGACGCGTGAACAGGGTCGACAGACAGTCTGCACCAAACGTCCGTGTCATGGGGGCTGGGAATGCCGCACCTTTAAAGTCACATCCGTGCCTCTGGGTTGGCTTTCCTACGCCGCGCATTGACTAGAGGAGATCCGATTCTGGAGGGATTGTTAGGGACGCCTTCCCTAGCCTTACTATCAGTCCCCCCATCTCGAGGGCTGAGCGCCGTTCAGGCCCCAGGATGAGTCGGATTTCATCCGCGAGTGTCAGTTGGCCTTGAAGGCCATTCCCCGGTCAGTGACCTTTCACGGCCTAGGAAGGTCTTCTATCGTGGTTTAGTGGAGGGTCGCGCGAAGGATAAACTACGTGATACGCTCGGCTTGTCGGAGGGTATCGCTTCTATTGGTCTTGGGCGCCAGCGGCAGATTACCTCAGTAACCCTGAGTTTTCGCTTACCTGGCGATTGGCTCGGAATCAAGCTGCCTCTCAATGACAAGGCTTTCATATGGGGTTTGGCGGATTTGCCAGACTGTGAACGGTGTGGTCTTGGCTTAGAGAAACAGCTTCGCACGCCTTCTACCATTGCCCCGGGTCCGCCCCTTATGGGACCATGTCGGCGAGCTGACGGCTCGTCTCGCTCCCCGAACAGCTTGTGTCCATTGATCGCGCATACGCGTATTCCGGGAGAAACGAATGGTGTTTCTGATGCTGATGGCCACGGCTCGAATGGTGATTTGGACGACGCGAATGGAAGTCTTGCAGGGCAACCGTCTTTCTTATCAGCATCTAATCAATTCTTTGAGCATCAGCTCAAGATGAAGATTAGATCTGATGAAAACGATTGCATTCGACAGTCTTCAGCGAAAGGCGGGTAAAAAGCAGCAAGCCTTGTTCGTGTGACCGGGGCTAGCCTTGATTTTTCTTTTAAGTCAACCTATAGCACATCGGGGTGGCTTCCTGTGGAACCCTCCCTTGGTTGGAAGTTAGACAAGCTTCAATGTACCTAGTTAATGTGAAAGTAAGTGTCGGTCCTGGTCTGTATCCCGGCTGCTCTTTGGTTATGGTCCAAGTCGAGATTCCCAACCTCCCAGTTTGTTTTGGTCCCCTTTTCATCTCGACTGGGTCAGCATTATATTACCCATTCCGGCATAATATTTTATCCTCTTATCCCACTCCTTAGAAGTGCTTCTTGATTTTGTCCTCTGGGCAGAATACAGCAGCCTCTCTGTTTTGAGGTTGGACGGTCCCTACTAACATATGTTATGTTTAGTTTGTATTTTGTGTATATTTTTAGTTATTTTTGGGGTTCATCTCCCTCCCCTCTCATTCTTATCATTATTAGAATTTTATGTATAGTATATGTATCATCATCAAATTTTTATGGATTGGGGCGCGTTTTGGTAGGTCCCCCTTGTGAGAATCTGGTATTATGGTGCATGAAGGATTGAGTGGTGATGGACAAGTTCTTGTGGTGAATGAGTAAATTGTAACGTATGAATGGGTCGTGAATCTGATTAGCTAGGTATAAGATAGTTAGGGAAGACCAGCCGCTACCCCTCCCCTTTTCGGCCTTGTGCCACAATTCACTGTAATTTACAGTAATAAATACCCTAGTTATACGCTTATATACCCAAAAAACCGTAACAGTTAGATCCAGTAACAGAACCCAAAGAGTGTGAGTTCAATACCTGATTAGGGCGGTGGAGAACTTTGAAAAGGGAATTAACAGGAGATAACTGACATCCATTGATAACTGACATCCATTAAACATGGCACGTGGAACTAGAAGAGTCTACCCCAGTGAGTGAAATAAAGGGTTTAGTTCGACATTCCAACCACCTGAAGAAGGCTGGAGCGTACAACGGCCGAAACGTTGTGATAAACATTGGCGACAAAGATGAGAACAATAGTCTGAATAATGTAAATAAACAGATACTTTTTTTTTTTCCAAAATGTATTGCTGTTAATTTTTTTAAATGTATATCTGGTAATCCTTTTTTTCACAAATATATTGCACAAATGCATTTTTTTTAATTTTTCTTCAAAAAATGTGTTGCTGGTAATAAGTTTTCTTCAAAAATTTATTATTGATAATAATTTGTACAAAGGTTTTCTGGTATTAAAACCTATTTTTACACTTCCATAGTGTTTTTACCACATTTCTGGCGTTAACTATTTATCCATAGCTGGGATCCTAGCAGGTGCTACAACACTGAGTCTAGGTGAACCTGGGAACACCAGCAATTACGAGTTGGTTAAACGCTCTTCAAAACCTCCTGACCGGAAGCTTTACAGTTGGACGTAGTTTATTGTCTTAGTCAAGACGCAGATATAGTGTAACGTCATACCTAGGATGGTATATTTTCTGTTTTTATACGTCATTTTTATAGATATTAATATTTAAGTAAATGCTCTTTTATAATAAACAATATTAACACTTACCGGGCTGAATGCCTGACAAAATCTCATAGAAAATATAAATGTTCTTAATACTGTTTATTATAAACAGAAAATTTACTTAAATATTTGTATATATAAAAATAACCTATAAACAGATAATATATTAAATTAATTGTCGGACTTCTTCTATTCCATAATATATGATGCCATTTGTTTTTGTTAAGATACGCTTAGAGCAGATATTAGTGTTCAATAGAAATCATGAGAAATTTGTAGTTTAAAAACAGTAATTCAACTTTGCTAACCAAACGCTTCCTCTTTAACTAAATGGTATTGCACGTCAGCCCATAAGATGGTTCCGTATAGGAAACAGGTTCGATTCCACGTGGAGGACGCATATTTTTTATGAGATTTCTGGCCAGTAAATGTTGTTAATACTGGTTATTATGAGCAGAGCATTTACTTAAATAATTGTTGGACTTAGTCCATTTCATAATATATATATATATATATATATATATATATATATATATACCAGGCACGTGATGTTAGTAATCTCTTCCTGTAAATTGAATAAAGGGTTCAGTTTGAAATTCCCTGAAGTTTAAACGGATCCACAAGAATCTGATGATGGTCGAAGCGTATAAAGGCCGAAACCTTGTGATAGTAACAAGATGTTAATAAGAAAAATGTAGTTATTTACATTGGTCGGATTGTTGTACTCATCTTTATTGCCATATTTACGATGTTTCGTCCGTCGTACACTCTGGCCTTCTTCACGTAATTTGAATTTCGAACTGTCATCCTTCTGTAGCCTTCTATCACAGTTTATCGGAGATGATGTCATGTAACTGGGGCAGTTGATACGTTGTAGGGTATTGCTTATACTGCTTATATTTCTTGATTGTATATTTCTAGGTCGCCACTTATGACTTTTGTTCGAAGTTGTAAGCAATGGACGATCTATTTCTTTATACTGTTGGGGTTGTGGGAGTTGAAATTGAGACATTGTCCGGTGAATGTTGGCTTGAAGTATACAAATGTCTTGAATCCATGCTCTGTTCAATATATTAGTACATCCAGGAATACGAGTTTAATGTCGTTTTCTCACTCTTCACTGTGAACAGTATCGATGATGTTATTGAGTTCATATCGTTCAGTAGTGGTTGGACCACTTCATACGGTGGCCAGAGTATGAAGCTGTCATCTACGTATCTCAGTCATAGAGTTGACTTTATTGATGTTGATTCTAATGCTATTTCTTCGAAGTATTCCATGTATATGTCTGCCACTGTTGGTGATAATGACGAGCCCATTGCTAAACCTGTCAATATATATCTGATCCCATTCCGAAGTCTACGTACAAAAAGTTAGTATTTATATCAGGTTATCCGTTTTCCTAGGAACGAGTCCTTGGCCAGTCTGTCCCTGACTACCGAGAGTGCCTCTTCCGTAGGTACATTGATGAACAAACTCACAACGTCCAGGATCACCCTCTGGTTGGATTAATGGTAGCATCTTTAATTATTTCCACGAAGTTTCGTACATATGACAAAAGTAAATATAGCTTGTGCATTTCAAATACTGGTCAGCTAAGACGGCTTCGTTAAAGTATTCGGACCGAAGGATTTGCGGCATATCAACACCTGTATGGGTTATTGTTATGGTAATTTACCCAGGCACGCATGGACTCTCCCAGCTATAAATAGGAGCAGGTACTGATTTTTGGAAGGAGGTTTCCAGCAGTCATCTCTGACAGTCGAACCGAGCATTCTTGCACTAACACTCTCGTTTGTATATGTTTGTATTACTGTTTCTATTAATATATTTGTTTAACTCAATTCCTCTCCTTATGTCTTTATTTCTGGCCCTAACAAGACCACAATAGTTATTTAATGCCGAAATCTAAATATTTTGTACGGATTTTTTTCAGATAATAATAGTTTTATACATAACAATTAATTTTTAATTAATTACTAAAGAAGGCGCAAATAGTCATTCTACTGCAGTCTGGTGTTGGTTCGTTTTTTTTATTGTTTATCAACCCATTGCATATTAGTTAAATCCAGAAAATATTTTTAGATTGTGAAAATTTTGGCTGGGTGGTGTGGACAATGATGTTTTAGTGATACAAGTATTGCTACTTAAGTCACAGCTGAAGGGAAAAAGAGGTGAATATACATCTTTCCCAAGTGTATTTGCACGTAAGTGAATATAGCAAACCCAACACTTGAAATTGAAACTCGACTTACCAATGAAAAATTCCGAGCCATCACCCATGAAATCAGCCTCACATACAAGCTAACAGCAAAATGTATTCCCAAGTGGTCATCACTTAAATACTGACCAGATGCGACTTCGGTGATCGTACGGGAAACGGTATTTTCAGTCAGGTTGGTTCTTTAAAAATTTCAATGCAATGTCAATCGTTATGTTTGTTCTGTTAAATACTGTTCTTTTAATTTTTTTTGCTTCTTAATAATTTTTTTATTATATTCTATAATACTCAATAACCATTTGCTTCTTAGTGGCTTTGTTAAAAAAAAGTGAAAAAAATTAAAAGAAAAAAAAACTGCCTGCTCTGATTGTTAGTCAAACGAAAACATATTGCTTAAAATGATTTTCTCTTATTCTTCGGAAGTTACAAGATCTATCTATTCCCGGCTCGGAACGTCAAATGGGTGAGAAGTTCACTTCAGAACTGAAATGAAATTGATACAATCCATTGCCACAGAAGCTGGAAAAATGCTCGTCTCATTATATAACTCCTTTTTGAATGCTGGAAAATTTCCTCACAGATGAAGTGAAGACAAGAGGCAAACGATATGTTCTACAGAAAGATGCTGAGAATAACAATACAGTCTAAACAACGAGGAAGTCTCAAGGACAATCGGAGCAAAAATATCACAAATACTCAGAATCAGAAAGAGACAGATGTAATCTGGTGAACACGTAAGCAACAAGGAGAGCTTTTAACCAACGACCTGACCTGCTTGTATGAATGAATGACAGGGCTTGATCGAGAAGAATGGCTAAAAGAAAAAACAATGTTGCTAGTAACGACATTGATTGGATGATGATTTTATTTTTTACGGCTTATCAACACTTTTACAGTTATTTAAATATGAAACATATTTTGGAGTGTAAGAATAACTATGTTTTTTCCGTGAATATTGAATTAAGAATGTCTTTTGCAAGATAAAATCCTACTAGTTAACCATTACCATTCTTTAGAACTTCCTTTTGTATCTTGTCATTCTTTAAACCTTCCCTTTTTAACTTAACATTGTTTAGACCTTCCTTTTGAATATAAATATTCTTTAGACCCTCCTTCTTTATATTAATATTCTTTAGACCTTCCTTTTCTAATATTTACATTCTTTAGACCTTCGTTTTGTATATTACCATTCTTTAGACCTTCGTTTTTTACATTAATATTCTTTAGAGATTCCTTTTGTATATTACCATTCTTAAGTCCTTCTATTTATATATTACCATTATTTAGACATTCCTTTTATATATTAATATTCCTTAGAAATTCTTTTTTGTATATTTTTGTACATTAGTATTCTTTAGACATCCCTTTTGTATATCAGCAATCTTCAAAAACTTTCTTTTATATATTAACACACTTTAGGCCTTCTTTTTACCGCAACACGTGTCAGAATCGAAACATTTTGATTTTCTTCATGAATTTATAAATGCGGTCATCTTTATAATATCAATATAGTTTCAAATGGATCCCTGAGTTTTACCGTGTTATTGGACTAAATCTTCTGCGTATGAAAACAGCGTCTTTTTGGATGGAGTTTACAAAAGATTGTTTTCATTAAAGAAATAACCGTATATATTTTGTATTAAAGTATAAAAATTTAGATAAATTAATAGAAGTATCTATCCGTTTATTCTTCATCTAAGATAAATAATTATCGACTTCAGATGTTTGCGAAATAAAACATGCAATACGCTTTTAAAAATGGAAAAAATCAGAATATTAAAAAAAAATGAAGATATCAATGACGTTAAAACACTTTCAAAATTGACATTTGTAAATAACTATTGGATACGATGACTCTGTATTCTCTGGATCGATTTTAAACTGTATCGATATTATAAAAAGGATCCAATCTTAAATAAGTGAAAATAAATAAATATTGTTCTGTTCTGACGATAGGGTAAGTTGATTTTTCATCTTTTTTAGAAAATCAACATTGCTCAACGGGCGAAATCTGGTGTTTAATGTGCTAAGTAGTGACGCTAAAAATTAGATTTATAGATATTACCCGTTTTTTGAGCATTTAGTTTTAAAGATCGTCAGAAAAATGTATAGACATTCCTAATTTCCGCAGGGTTTCGCTTACAAACTGACTTCAAAATTTTAATGTTTCAAGAATAAATCTAAACAATGCTGGTATTTTTTATTAGATTCATTGAACGGAAAATATATTCAAACCCGAATTTTAATTATGAATCACTAAGAGCAAAATTTGCAGATCTGTTTACTGTATTCGATAATTGAAATATGAAAAAATTTTAAAATATTGCAAAAAAGGCTAATCAATGAATAATGATCTTATTAGATAAATGATGATTTGTTAGGTGATCATTGATAAAAAACAAAAATAAAATACAATATCATGGTTCCAAAATCGACCCGCCCTATTCGAAAAAGCGTTAACGGCTAAGCAAAGTCTAATGAATGGTAATGTACCAAAAATATTTTTAAATCTCTATTTTGCACGAGGGAACTTGTCTATTTAAGTTGTTACATTTTTTATATATTGTAAAGCAGGCGTAATGTCTTTCGCTGGCTGTGATGTCAAAGCACTTATCAACTTTAATAATCACTGAAATAATGTATGATAAATGGCAATGGGGACCAAGAAACAGAAGCAATTCGGAAATATCTGGTGTCAAATAATATAACACTTTCCTTTACAATTTGTGTCTCGGGCTTTACGCTTGAGCTTTTCACGAAAATGACAGAGCTAAAGATACGTTAGTCCGCAACAATTTAAAAAATTACTAACATCTTTGCCATTGTACTGGTTCGGATTCTGTCGGCGTTGAAATAAAGTAGGAATTATTGTTTCGAAAACGAATAGACTATTTTGCTAGTCCTAGTAAAATAGACAATAAGGCTATTTTACCGGTAAATATAAATAGTATATCTGAGATTGCCTGCGCAGTAGATATGTGAGCTGTGTAGGCAGGACAAGGGCACCTGAAGTTTATTGGCAAAAGAACCATGACCAGGGGCAAGTTTTGGATTTTCAGAAACTGTTAAGCCTGAAGTGCTTAAAATATTCAGGGACTTCTTATATTTCTTTTAATAACTGATGATGAATAAATGATTTTAACATGAGCTATAACCATTGATGGGGGAAAAGGTTTTTAATTTTCTTAACAATTGATGGTGAAAATAAATAAACTTCTGTGTTAAATCAGTGTGATGATATTTTTAACATTACCAGCCTTCATAATAATAATATTAATAATAATAATCACCGACAAATTAGACCTTGGATCTATTTTATCGAAACCGGCAAAATAAGCTTGAAAGCAAAAAGTTTATCTATATTTCCAGGCCCAGCAAAATAGACCCTTTCTTCAAATTGCCATAACAATCTAGAAACATTGATAGGAAGTTTTAAGATATTTCATTATGAGATACCAGCAAGAGTGTTTGGATTGTGTAATTGCTAGAAGTTTGGATCGAGGAATCGGCGTGTTTGAAATTCAGTCCAGTTCACTGCATTTCCTTTCGAGCAGATACTCTTGGGTAAAACATGAATCCATCTCTACTCCCTCAGCTCTGCGTTAAATAGTAGAGCAAACAGGGCTCTTCTTCTCTTTGTTTTTGGCAATCAGTCTAGGTCTCAGTTCAATCTAAATTCCACCCCTTTCGTTATGTGGATAACACTATATATATATATATATATATATATATATATATATATATATATATATATATATATATATATATATATAGTGTTAGCAATATATAAAATTCGAACAAAAGTGGACAAAGAGAAGAAATGAGGTGAAAGTAGTGAAGCTTTTTATTGACAACGCGTTTTGCATTTATTAGATGGACATCTTCAGTTCAGAGTGAAAGAACACTCTCTGGGTTTTTGTTTCTTTATTTTTTATATTAAAATCATTAATGTCTCTTTGCTAGATTGGCGTCTTCAGTCAGAATAAAAGAAATAAAATGTTTTTTGCTTCTTTGTTTTTGTATTAAAACCGTTAATGCCTCTTGGCTGAATAGTCGACTCTATTTTAAAACATACACACAACCCACACAAACACACACTAAAATATTTATATCTATCTATCTATCTATCTATCTATCTATATATATATATATATATATATATATATATATATATATATATATATATATAGAGAGAGAGAGAGAGAGAGAGAGAGTTATAAAATTATATATTTTAAAAATTTCTGACAAACCCAACGAATGAAAAATATATTCTACCCACTAACTCTACCACAACTACAACTAAAAAGAACTTACCTCAACTTATTTTTTTCAGAACCCCATCACAGACTTAATCAATAAAAATCTGAACAACAAGCCAAAACTTGAAGGATGAATTTAGTCTATCAGCAGCATAAATTGTCAGAAAGAATATGTTGGTGAAACCTCAAGAAGTTTAGGCAAAAGAGTCTATATGAACTACAACTTTTTTAATATGGCCACAATTTTAACACAGAGAATGCTTTTCTGATTAAAAGTGAAAATAATTAAAAATACGAAAATATCTGGAAATTGCCTTAAACGCTAGTTCAGCCACGGTAAATTTGCGTCCAGACTCTTACAATATATCACCATTCTTGGTAGAATTTCTGTTACCACGGTGTGAGATAGTCATGAAAAAGGGGCTATGAAGAGAAAAAGTAAAAGAATAAAGATGAATTTAGCAAGATTGAAAAAATTATCTTTCAAAAATAATACCATATTCTTTCAAAACTGTTGAAACGACCAGTGTCTCTCGTTTATGGGCATGTGTAGTCATGGAAACATCAACAAAACCCAACCCGAGGAAATCCTAACGGATGAAAAGCGTCACAAAAGCTTTTATTCCAATTTGTCATACTATTTTCTCAATACTGTTTCTCGATATATAAAATTATATATATATAAATAAATACTCATATATATATATATATAAAAGAAAAAATAAAATGTGTGTGTGTGTGTTAAATAGCAAACCAAGCTACTCAAAAAAAAAAAATAAATAGTTAGAATGCAGGACAACACTACCAACATTAAACTTATTAAATTCTAAAAGGTAAAACGTGAAATAAAACAAAAAACGTTAAAAATAAACCAAGAAATCACAAAAAAAAAAAAAATGGTAATAAATACTTACCTAAACAAAATCTAACAAAAAGTTCTCAATGCCTATAAACATAGACTAAGACAGAACGGTAACAATGACAAATCAAATTACACTCAGTAAATTATAATTCATAGAAAAATCGATATCCCGATTTGCATGCTAAATGACAAATCGGAGTAACGATTTTATGGATGGATCTTAATTTCTAAGTGGTCTTTGGTTTGTTTATATATATATATTTATATATATATATATATATATATATATATATATGTGTGTGTGTGTGTGTGTGTGTGTGTGTGTGTGTGTGTGTGTGTGTGTGTGTAAATATGTTCTGTTTATACGTTATTTTTTATGGGTCCACTTATTTGAGTAATGTTCTGTTCTTTTGATTAAACTGCATTAATTACATTTACTGTATTGAATGTTGGAGAATTTTCGTCGAAAATATCGGACCTATATTCTATAGGGAACCAACATTAAAAATGGCGTGCTATGACCGTTCAGCCACAGCGAATTGCCGCGCTTTTAAACACGCATGTTGGCCGATCTTTCATATCGGCTCTGATTTAGTATCTTAACGTAAGTAATGATAACAGTTCATAGGAAATGGATTAAATCCGAAAAATATTTTATATATTTTCTGTTTATACTTTATTTTTTATGGATACCGTTATTTGAGTAAATGCCGTGTTCTTTTAATTAAATAGTATCATATCACGGGAGGCATAATAGTGGTCTTATATAGGATACCGGTTCGATTCCTGTCGGAGGATGCATAGTTTCTACGAAATTTCTCGAACATTCAGGGTGGTAAATGTAATTAAAACTGTTTATACAGGTTTGGTTAAATAAATAAGAAATATCATGTGGATCAGTTTTCGTTGTGATCAATTTCTTGGTAACCTTACAAAATTGATTAAGAAAAATACCAAAATTTTATTTCAAAATTTTTTTATTTCCCCAAACATTTTCAATCTCATCTTCATGAGGTTAAGTTTTCTGCGAGTATGTATATGCGTTTCTTTAAATTCAAAAGATTTTAACTGTTAGGTTTTTACTGCTTATGCAGCGTTCGAGATTTCAAAGTTCAAAGTTCAAGTGTTTTTTTCATTTTTTTATTTTTTCCAGTATAAGGAAAGTTAATTTTCTATTTTTGCTCATATATATATTTATGTTTTATAAGCATTTAAGGACTTTGTTGCTATACCCATAGTTGATTTTATTTATTTTTGGTTTTAATTCTCTAATATAAAGGGCTTAAGGGATTTTTAGTTTTTGCTTATTATTGTTTTTATGTAATATTAATGTATTTTCAACTAATAACTGTCTAATCTGTGAGTGCGGGCATGAGTTTTCATTTGTATGCTGAGATATGGAGCTAAGTTTAGTCAAATGGAATGTAAGCTTCTTTGTTAGCATTGTCGTAGTAATACTAACGTATGTATTGACATTTTTAACAGAGATACAATTTCCTAAAGACATTTAAATTTATACAATGTTGGCCTTTTGCAAGATGTTAGTTGGTGGAAAAGAATTCTTTTGGACAATTAGGTTGAGTGTATTATATTTAGTATAGTATATAATTAATTTTATTTTTTACTTGAATCAGTGGAAGATATATTAGTGTTTATGACTTTGTTTTAGAATTTTCCTCCCGTTTATAGTTGGAATGGATTTGATTACGATATAACAATTTGATATGTTTAGAATTATTTGATTATTTATTGTATTAATTTTTATTTATCTTAATATTCCTAATAACATGTCTAATTTCTAAATCAACAATGTAATTAGGGAAGTCATTATTAATGAGAGTTTGTTTAATATTTTTTAATTCAGTGTAGAAAATCTTTTTTGTTGAAGAATTTGATTTTGCACTGTTTAATAAATTTCATATAATAGCTATTTTGTTATAGTTAAGATATTCACTGTTATAGTTCATTGTACGTGTCTTTATACTAGTTGTTTTTTTATAAGAAGAGTTAGTAAATGCATTATTATTCTTACTGCATATCAATACATTGAGGAACGGAATTTTTTGTCCTTGTTAAGTTCATGCGAGAACTTAAGTACAGAGTTTTTTGAAAGTTTTCTTGTATCTATTTCATCTATGTCTTAGACGAAAATGAGAATATCATCTGCATATCTTAGGTAAATGAAGAGTGTTTTGTGGTAGTGAGGACATTATTTTCTAAGTCAGTCATGTAAAAATTGCTAAAGGTTGGCCCAATGATGGAACCCATAGAGACACCATCGCATTGAACGTATATGTTGTTTTTGTTATAATAAAAAGGAACTTCTGTGGTACATATCAAGAGTAGTTTTTTTTTAATATTAGATAGAATTTTTAATGGAGGGAGTGATGGATTATGGTAGATATAGTTTATGATTATATTTATTGTTACCTTGATTGGGACACGTTGGTAAATAAGCTTTTAATCCCGAGTGAGGCTTAAGTTTCATTAATGTTCTTTTTTGTTTTTTGTTTTTAGAATTCGGAGTAGTTCGCGTGTTGAATTTATGTTGTATTTATTTGGAATCTAAGGTTTAATTAGATTAGGAGCTTTGGTAAACAGGGGTGAGGACTTGGGACGTGATAGTTTGGAGACGGAAGTTACGTTTGTTTATATTTTACCGTTTCTTACATATATCTTGTTTAATATCTCCAATTATTTGTGGAAGTTTCAAGCTATCCAGTCCTGCGTTATTGGCTCTGATATGTTTATTGATTTATTTTTTTATTATTTTAATTGGTTAATCGATTGTATTTGTTCCATTTTTTAGTAATAATGCAATTTATTTAATATGGCGAGTATATTTCTTTTATCCACTTTTTAAACAATTATATTGTTGTGGTTTCGTAGTTCTTTAGCCTCAGTTCTTTGTTGTTTTGATAGAAGTCTGGACATGTGTTCCTCTGGCATGCTTATCTTTGAACGCCTCAGCATTGAGTAGGTCCCAGGATTCTCGTTTTGTTTTTATCAGTTGCTGCTCCTCAAATTTTTGTATATTTTAGTACAGCATTTCTATTTCAGGTTTTTTTTATACAGTTTACTATATTTTTGCGGAGGTGGCATTTGGGACCAAGGTAGAGAATTCTTTTTCATGGTTTGTTAGTTCATAGTTGGAGATATTTATAAGCTCATCATTATTATTTGGAAGATGTATAATTTTTTGCTTTTTGGATGTGCAAACGGTGTTGTTAGTAATTTCTGTAAGTTTATATAGGAATTCCTTGAGTTGTATATCAATTCAAATGTCCTTTAGGAGATTGTATCTCTGATAAAAATGTCAGTACGCACGTTGACGATACTACGATGATGCTAACAAAAAGGCTTACATTTCATTTGGCTGAGCATAGTTCCATATCTCAGCATTTAAAGGAACACTCAAACCCACACTCACATATTAGACGGATATTGGTTGAAAATACATCTTTATTACATAAAAACAATAATAAAGGAAAGCTAAAAATCCCTGAAGGTTTTTATATAAGAGAATTAATGCTCAAAACAAATAAAGACAACTATGAATATAGCAACAAAGTCCTTAAATGCTTATAAAAAATTACATATGTATGAGCAAAAATGGAAAATTGACTTACCTTATAGGTGAAAAAATAGTAAAAACATTTGAACTTTGAAATGTAGAACTGTGCATAAGCAGTAAAAAACTAACAGTTGAAATATTTTGAATTTACAGGAACATATATGCATACTCACAGACAAGCCCCTGAAGATTTTCTCAGATGAGATTGAAAGTACTTGGGAAAATAAAAACTATTTGAAATAAAGTTTTGGTATTCTTCTTAATCAGTTTTTTTAAGGCTACCAAGAAATTGATCCGCGAATCTGAAAGAATCGCAAAGAAAATTAATCCACATGATATTTCTTATTTATTTAACCAAAACTATTTGAAAAATGAAAATATATATATATATATATATATATATATATATATATATATATATATATATATATATATATATATCCCATATTTACAATTCGTTGTTTTCCCGAAACTTAAAGTTTTTCCGCGCTATTTATTTGTCGATGGTCGTATAATTTTTAGACGCTTGAAAAGGACATGCAATTTCATTTGTTTTTGCGAGAGTAGAGAATGTCACTGACAAAAAAAAATAGCTTTTGCCTTTAACAACCTTTTTTAAAGAAATAAAATGAGCACGTTTTGCCGATTCTTTTACTCGAAGTTTGGCTGACAAAGGAATTAAAAATCATAGCGTAGAAAACAATCCGTAGAAGGACCATTTTGTTTGTTTTTACGATTACATAATTTTTTCCTTTCAATTTCGTGACTATAAGAGCTTCATTTTAAGTCAACTGATGAAATATCTCGTTCAAGAAGGATTGAGGCGTTGTCCTTTTAATAAAGACATTTTGAGATAATCACTGCACCTCATTCTGTCATTCAACTGGGCGTGTTAAAGTGGTTTTACTCGAAATCAAGGGGATGTATTATACTTTACTAAAATCTCAAGGAGTTGCAACGTTCACCAAATCATTAGGTGCGAACTGTGTTGGAGCAAATACAAATTGATGAAACGAAAATCTGCTTAACGCTACATAGTTGATAGCAACTAATACTTAAAATGATAGAAGACCGTGTATCAGAATGAAATACGGATGCGCCTTCATGAAAACTCTGGCTATCATAAAAATGTAGCATACACACACACTTGCGCATGCCTTTTCTCAGTTTCATCACCTCTGAGTTTCATCTCATATTCAATAAGACACGTAAAATATAACTACTAAATTCACATAAACTTATAAGCACAGCGGAGACAATCTCCCCATAGATGAAGGAGGGACTTGAAGCAACATAAATGTGGTTCTACAGGAATGAGAATACCATGAACCGAACATGTGAGCAACGACGAGATTTAAGAGAATATGGAGACAAAAAGGAAACCTATACTTGACATCAGGAAGAAGTACTTGAAATTTCTGGGATGCGTAATGAGGAAGGAGGGCTTGGAAAATCTGATACACACAGGACAGATTTAGTGAAAGAGGGACAGAAGAAAGTAGCGCAAAAATATTTATAGAAAAGGCACAGGCAGGCATCTTTATGGCGGTGGAAAAGTCACTGAAGCCGAGATACCAAATTCTTTTTGATTTTATCAAGAATCTCTAAATATATAACAGGAGCACCGGACCATATGTGGCATCAATATTCTAAGCATGGAAAAATGGCAGACTTCTAGATAGGTAAGATAGATTCTGGAGAGAAAAATTGTCTCCCACAACACAGTGATCTAAATTTCTAAGCAGTTGACCTAGCAAATGTTTCAATATAGTACTTTCACTTCATTTCAGCTGACAACGTAAGCACGAGAAGGCGCAAGGAGTCACTTTCTTGAAGGTTAACATCAGATATACTGATGCGAAACAGCAAGGAGTCTCTCAGATTATTAATAGAGAGAAAAGTACAGTTTGCTTTTAATCACCATTTTTCATTTATAATGAATTTCTTTTTTATATTATTCATAATCCTTTTTGTTTGATTTAGCGAGAAAGAATAAACGTTGCAATTGGAAAACATTTTATTAAGGAACATTTACACATTTGCTTTTAACGATTTTGTAAAAATAGTCTTTGCCATTCTTTATCATGTCAAACTCTTACTTTCATATAGATTACCACTCTTCTAAAATCGAGAACTTTCCGAATGCATCCCGTTTCTTATTACATGGCGAATGACGAAGCCATACTTTACTAGTTTTTCGCTATTTCTATGAATGTGTGCGTATAATTTGTCTTTATTTTCAGGTGTATTATTCTAGCATATGATGTTTTCTGTCTATTTTTATGTTAAAATAGATCTGTTTAAATGTTCTTGTAGAATATTTCTATTAAGGTGAGTCTATTTTACAATCCGTTATTTTCGCTTGTTTATGAATATTATTATAACGGGGTGGTGCTGAGTTGTTAAGTTACCCCGTGTTAATGTTTTAATAGTTGATAGAGGATTCCTTTCGTCTTTTTTTATACAGAAAATAAAATGAATAAAACCTATAACAATAACATACAACAATAAAACTTTGAGTACAAACCTTACGGCGGTGGGAAAGTGACTGAAGCCGATCCGCCAGATCAGAACCAATAATATTGCTGATTCTTCTTTTGATCTCATCACGGAGCTCAAGGTAAATACCAGGGGCACCTGGCCATATGTGGCAACAATATTCTAAGTATGAACGAAATGGTAGATTTATAGATATGTAAGATAGATTAGAGAGAGAAAAATTGTCTCACCTTTCTTAGCAGCTGACCTAGCAATGGAATCAATATAGTCTTTCATGTCCGATAAGAACATTAGCCCGAGAAGGCGCAATGAGTCACCTGTAGGTTTTGCTTGATTCATTTTCTACGGTTTATCAACCCTTTGCAGATTATTTAAAGCCAGAAAATATGTTTAGATTGTAAAATATTTTTGGAGTATAATAATGTTTTAGTGATACAAGTCTTACTAATTAACCCATAGCTGAGGGGAGAAGAGGTGGATTCATATCTATTTGCGCGCAGTTGTATATAACGCACCGAAGTGGAATTAGAACTCGGCTCTCCGATTAACCCGCACATACAAGCTTACAGCATCTGGTAGTGCCCGGGAAGTTACCCATCTAGGTAGTGAGAAGGCTCGACGTTGCTTAACTTCGGTGATCGTACGGGAATGCGGCCGTAAGATTCAACTCGTTTAGTAACGATTTACAGAAGATATTTTTCCCCTACTTTTAACATTGATAAAACATAAATCGTTGCTACATCTGATTTGGTGCTCCTGCTATGTATTTTTTTTACTAGTTTTACCCCAATACAAGGCCCAAGAGCCACTCAAGGTAGAGTGTTACTGTATGCTGTTATTTGAGAAAGGGAAAATATGGAGCAGGGACGATAGCGGTCAAACTAGACTTGTAGACGAATGGAAGAAAGAAAAACATTCTGCCGAGGTTCTGTTCCACAAAGTAGTAGTTCTTGGGAACAAACTGTCATTATTTTTTACTGTATGAATACAAAGGGACTGCGGATGAATTACTCCCATGTATGCGACATGGAAGTTCCTAGTGTTAAAGTCAGGTGCGGTGAGAATAAGAAATGCAGATTGTTTGAACACACGCTATGGAAATATCGATAGATCATCAGGAGATCCGCAAACTTTCGCTTGTGAAAAGAAATGGATGAAGCCTGGAAAAGAATTTATCACCCACAAGGTGCCGTAGACGGTTTTGAACTTTTGAGATTCGGGACAAAATCCAAAGAAGAATCCGCAATATTACTCGTCCTGGTCTGACATCTTGACTTCAGTCGTAGCTTCTTTTCTATATATTTTTCATAGCGATTCTTCTTATGAGCTTTCCTTGACTTGGTACCCTGACGTGATAAATTTAAGCGTAGTAATAGATTAGCAGCTAAGTCTAATTAATTTTATGGCGAAATTACTATGTTTAACCGTAAATTCTATTCAAAACGTTTCTTCTCTTGCACTTGTGGGATTCTCTAGTCGTATTCACGTTATAAAAGCAAATAATTGTATAAATGATTGGTATAGCTTCCTTTATATATACTTCTACGTCTAAATATATTAGCTTTCTAAATAATATACTGAACCTTTTTGGTTACTACCAAATTATATCACAACCATTATTTGAAAATTCAGCAGAAACAAGGCACGAAACCTTTTAAATTTCAGTATAAAAAATAATTCAATTCGATTTATTTTGTTCCATTTTTAAGAGTTTTTTTTTATGTTTCTTTTACGTGCTTCTTCCCAGAGGACATGACAGCATGTTTGAACATTATCCAACTTCTTGTTAAATTACACTTTTTTCTGGATATTACGCACACACACAAAAAAAAAACAAAAAAAATACTATCTGATTCCTATAAGAGTAGTCATATTTGTACATATATTTTAAATAGACTAAATATATATTTTATAATGATTTAATCCCAAGTCAAGTGATAATACAAAAGGCAAGAGGTTACTGTAAGTGGAAGAGAATGAGAATACTTTAGGCGAAGGGACCGGAAACACAGTCCTTAACAGGAAACAAGGGATAAACATCTACTCCTGTTCAACTGACGACGAAGGAGCGTGAACCGGTTTAGTGGTGTGGCTATCTACTCCTATTGAAAAAAATTAAAATAAGGAGTGATATTTTAAAATTTAGTAATAAAATTGCGGATTATAGACGGAGATGTTAGAAATGTAGTTTTAAACAAAGACAAGTGCATTTGATCATGTAGGACAGATAATTATATAATCGCATAATGAATCACACACACACACACACACACACATATATATATATATATATATATATATATATATATTTAGTGGTCAGTGATGCAGTATTATTAGGTCTATTGTGTTAGACGTACCTATAATGCACCACTGACCAACATATATAAATTGTCGAGACCCAAAACAACACACATGTCCTGACAACTGCATTTAAGCATGGAACAAACTGTCGCCGCTGTGTGTTGACCTCAATGTCCACTTTTATATTTTCATATGCTCTAACCATGATAGTGAGCACCCATAAATATGATATACTATAAAACTATATTTTTATCATATCTTTCTGATTCTTACTTAAAGGTGATGTGTTTGCTGCTTTCATATCTTTAGTTAATGTTGCTTTTAATACTTCTTTCCCGTCATTTATATTTACAATTCCAGAAAATAAACCCTAACAAATAAACACGTGTATCTATTTATTTACAGAATGACGAACACCGGCAAATAAAATATTTCTAATAAAAAATATATCGTATAGTGAAATTTTGAACGGTAGTAGGTTTTTCTCCTTATTTTCCGGTTTAGGATATGGTCTCAGATTCCTTCTGTCTTTTCATTCTCTTTCACTCCCAGTACCCGAATTGCGTTTTAGTGGCATTATCGTCTTTCTTGAAGTGAATTGATAAAAAATATGCAAGACGCTGCAGTACTGATGAGACCTTACATCGACATCATGTTTATATTGTTGGTTCTGACCCTTTTTTTGTTTTGGAAAGTAAATTAATCGACAATCGTATTTTCCCATTCTTTTTCAGCATGACTTTTTATAAATATATATTTTCATCTTTTTAATATTTCACTTTACTCTATGGTCTTCCAGGAAATGCTCTATGAATTGAGTCACCCTTCCTTTTAGGTCCAATTCTTGCATGTCTTTCAAGATACCAAATTTCCACACCGTATGCATTTTGCAAGTCAAAAAAAGACTACTGTGAGATGCTCCTTCTTAATGAAAGTTTCCCTTAGAATGTTTGTAGGTGTATTACGTAATTCATGGTGCTTTTTCTCCCTAAAAGCACATTGGAAATCGCTGATTAAGTCTTTAGTTTCCAGGCATCAGTTCAACCTCTTGTTGACCATTCTCTCCATAGCTTTACATAGTCAACTGGTTAATCAGTCTGTAGCTTTCAGGGTCTTTTTCATCCTTTTCAGGTTTTGGAATAGGATGATGAATGACTGTCTCCACATTTCTGTGAAGTTTCATTTATCCATTTGTTGGGTAACAGTTTTATGAATTCATAGTAGATATCGTCTGGGCCCAAAGCCGTATTGTGGACTTTTTAAAAAGATTCATTTAGTTCCTCCAGATTAATTGTAGGTTATAGCTCTCGGAATTATTTGATGTAAAGTTTAGTTTTTGTTTTTTTCCGCTTTTTGTTTGACATCTAGAAATTCCTGGTTACCATACCTCGCAGGTGGATTTTTAGAGATTGTTTTGGCTAGTCGGTCAACGATATCCTTTTTATAGATTATTTTAGAATTATCCATCGAGAGATGTTTCCCGGTGTTTGTTTGGTGTTTGTTATTTCTTTATCATATTCCAGACGGATTTTGTTTTTGTAACAGAATTGAGTCTAGTGACGTAGTTTTTCCTGGACTCTTTTTTGGTTTCATTAATTATTTTCCGTTCATTTACTCGGCGTTGATTATATTGCAGAAAATTAGAGGTTGTAGGCTATTTATTGAATTCTCACAAAGTTGCTCTTCTTAGTCTGATGGCTTTTTTTTATATTTATCATTGAACCAAAGTCTGTCGCGTTTTTTTAGGGGGCGCTGGATTTTTGGAATTAATTTTTTAGCTACAGAGATGAGGATTTCCGTGAAATGTTTTAAGTCCTTGAAGCTTTTGTCTTCAACTAACTTTTCAGTAAATTACCAGTTCGTTCCGCATACTTTCCAACGAAGAGTTTTTTTTCCATTATGTTCTGAGTTTTTAGGACGATTGGCAAGTTATCGCGACCGTTACCGCATGTGAATGCCAGTACCTTCCAAAAGAAATCCATATAAAATTATGGATCACATAGGAATAAAGCCAGTAGCTGCCAGAAAATCGTTTTATATAAGTAGGTGTTTTATCCTTATAAATGCATAAATCGTTGTTTCCTTTTGGTTTGTCTTTATAACCTCATATGGTGCTGTCAGTGTTGCCTTAAGATTTCATGAATTTCAGCTTCATTTACTAGTTCATTCGGGAGGATGTATACTAAGTAGATGTTTATTGTCCTGTGTAAGGTTACTTTAACATCAGTCGCCTGTAAAGTTACTTTGAGTTAAAACATTCTTAACTAAAATGGATGCATCGCCTGACGTTTTATGCGTGGAGTTGCATTGATGGTATTCTTTTATATTCCGATTGTCATTTTATTTATGGAATGTTTTCTGAAGGCAAACAACTGCCTGTGACATGTCTGTTATCAGAAGCTATTTATTTATGTTTGCATTTATTCTGCGGCAGTTCTATTGGATTATTTGATACATGATTGCTAAATGTTTGGGGATTTAGCTTAGTATATGGTTTTGATTTAAATTCCGAGGTTTTGAGTTTGGAGGTTTTGACTGTTTGCGGTTTTTGGCTCTTCACCTCCAGTTGTTCAGTTTGTCAAATCAGTGAATTTCTATTTTTTGTTTGACTGATTTCCTTTGGGGGATAAGTTCTGAAGTCTTTCTTTGATGTTTTTTGCTGGACGGATAGAAGATACTGATATATCTGCTTTGTAGGAGATTATATATTCTTGGAGGAGTGGCTTGTGTTTGAGCGGTAGACTTTGTATTTGTGTTTTTCTTTATTTGTTATTTCAATTCTTTCATTGGATTTTCTCTGGGTTTCAGTCTGCACTATTTCCTTGGAGTATATGTCTTTCAGGTAACTTTGAAATTTGGACCAGTCGTTTGATCCTAAGTTTAACAGCTTCTCAATGAGGCGAATTGTTTGTCAGACTGACTAAAATTCAATTTGGTTATTCCTTGTGTTATTTTTTACATAGAAAGAGCCTTTCATGCAGCTTTCTACAATTTGCATTGCCTCCACAAATGTGACATATCTATTTTTTTCTTTTCCAGAAGTCAAATTATCGTAAGTATGCTGGATGGTCTTCCTGGCAGTTAGCTTATCTTACTTCATCGTGTCATTCGCCTGGTCTGAATCCCTTTGGAAATATTATCAACATGTTGAGCGTCTCCTGCAACTATCCCCATGATACCCACAACTTTTGTACTTGAAGCACCTTAGTAGAGCCAAAATATATTGTCCCACTGGCTCAATATTACCCGACTTTTATTTTCTTGGGGATTTGAGGTATGACAAAAGTAAGAATATACGTGACATAATTTCTCCTTTCCTTTTTATCGTGACTCGGCGGTAACCACTGACCCTCTAGTTTCATAAGGCAGATGTGTTCAACCTTTCATCGTGTCGGTTTTTATTTTAATATTATGGAAAGTATTCATCTTAATTAGACTTTCGAAACGTTTTCTATTTTCCACTTCTACTAGCAAATTGCCATTTCTCAATTTCTGATTAGGCGTTAATCCTACTGGACAATCCAACTGGATAATCCTACTGGATAGTACTTTTTTAATTAAAAAAGGGGGAATTATCGCTAGAGGAGTTTCATCTAGTGACGCGAGCACAAGAAATCTTGGAAATTCAGTATTTAATTCTTTTTCAGAATCAGAGTCTGAAAGATATAATTTGGATTTTTTATTTTGGCTGTTCATTAGTTTGATGTAGAAAATTTCACTTCCTGTACTCCCCACCCACCTCGGAACCCAGCATTGGGACGTGTCAAGGGGGGGAATTTAATTTCTTTGACAGTTCATGACTACACAAACCAGTATAGTCATATTAGATAGAGATTCTGAGCACCCGTTGAACCATTTGTTGCACTTCCCAAGTAAGTTTACAATCTGGTATGTTTACAGCCACGTTTAAGTTTAGATCTCTTCGGACCGACTGACCCTCAGCCAACGCCTTCTAACGCCTATAAATTGTAGAGAGATGGTACTATATCCCGTTGTATATTTGGGGTCTTGTATTTAGTTATAAAGTACCCCATAAATTGATATAGTTAGAAGCTGTAAGGCTTGGCATGAGGAGCCGATTGATCGGATCGGTCCTGTCCGACGACCAATCTAGTTCAAATAAGGGCCAAAGAGGTGTGTTGTGAATCAGAGGTATCTAACACCGACTCCTGAAGCCCTCAACAAATTGGATCCCGTCCCAGACATTACGAGTCACCACCCTTGGCAAACCCCTCAGCATTGGTGCTGTCGACGTATTCTGAAGCCCCAGTCGACAAGCCGTGGTTTTTAGGAAACTCCCAAAGAGACTGCACACGGAGAATTCCCTCCTAGGGTGGTAACACATATCCCCCCCACGAGGGTTGCATGTGGCACAAGGCCGAGTTTAACGTTGGTTTCTCGAGCCCGTAGGCTCGACCGAAAAATGCCCGTAGAACCCGTATAAATGGGATCGGGTTGGTCAACCTCCTCGAATGAGACTCTGCCCTTCGGCGGAGCCTAATCCGGGTTCATCTCTGCTCAGAGACAGAAAGTTCAACCGTCAAGCCGAAGCTCGGCCGATATCTAACTCGAGGGTTGCATGGCACAAGGCCAGTTTAACGTGAGTTTAGAGCCGTCTAGCTAGAATCGGGTTGGTATCGTCACCGAACGAGACTCTGCCTTTCGGCGAGCCTCGTCCGGGTTCCTCTCTGCTCTGAGACAGAGAGTTCGACCGTCAAGCCGAGAGGCTCGGCTTGAATCGACCCTCTCTCTTGAGAGGAGTAGTATACATAGTGTTAGGAAGATTTCTTTTAGTAGGTATAGGTAAAGACCCATGACAGAAACCATGTAGCTTGTTGTCTGGAACTGAAATAAATTGTTCGTGACACTAGTCCCGTTACTTTTCCCAAGTCCGCCATGACATGGGGTGGTAGAATCTATTAGGGTCCCAGCTATGGGTAAATAGTGAACTCGCAAAGATAAACAAAGCACTATAAAAGTATAAAATAGATCTTTATGATAAAAATACAGGTAATACATTTTATATTAAAAAAGGACCAACAATACATTTTCTCTGTAGTTGAAGCCATGCAACGGCGTTCAAAATATACTTAATTGAAGCCATAAAATTGTGTTGAAAATATTTAGATTTCGTCATTAAATAGCCAATAGAGATTGATATGCCGTTAAACGAAATCAACCAACCAACCTGAAAAAACTCTGTCATTACATTAATTATATCCTACAATTTCTTAAGGAAATCAAACTGTATTTCAAAATATAACTTTAACATTATACTCTTTAGTGTAATCGGTCCCAACCTGACATCTCGACTTCAGTCAATTTCCCTCCGCTATGACATGGCTTCTCTGCCAGTTCTATAAATATGTTCAGGGTAATTGTTCTCGTGAGTTATCCTCTTTCGTACCTTGACTGTATGAATTTAAACGTACCACTAGACAGGCAACTAAATCTCATCAAATCTTCTACATGTAACAGTAAATTCTATTCTAATAATTTCTTTTTCTCACACTTTTCTCTTCCGATTTTTTACTACTATACTCCACCTACAATCAGCAAACATTTTAAATGCGATCACTATCTTTTGTTTTCTTGAGTTCTCTCCCTTTATGGCCCTTTCTCCTCACAAAAATTTTCTCATTTTCTTTCACTCGCAATAACCTCTTGCGTCCTAATGGCATTATCGCGTTACTTGGGTTAAAATGATTAAAATAAATTATGTTGGTGGATATGATCGAGATTACGCTAATATGTTTGCATTCGCAGTGTTTCAAAAAGATCCCACCGGTCGTTACTCAAAGAAACAATTTTTTTCTATTATATTTATCCCGGAATTTTCTTTAATTTCCCAACCTCTCCTTCGTAAATGGCAGAAAATTGATCGATCAGTTCGTTTGTATAATCCTGAGAATCCAGTAAAGAAAAGATTGTTTGATAAGATTATCAAGATGTTTCCCATCAAGAATGATACTCTTAAGATAGAAGAGGATAATTAAATATTTACAATCATTTTTTTTCTTTTTTTTAACTAAAGGTTCACGTAATACAAGGTCCAAGAGTCGTTCAAGATACAAGGTCACTGAGAGAAGTTTTTTATGGCTTTAGGAGGAGGAAGTAAGTGCAGATTGTGAGGACAGATAAGGGTTGACAATCAACGAGAAGATGTTTACATTGTAAGAATCAAGGAAGCGCCCTCTTGGGAGACTGTTCCACAAAGTATCTGTCATGGAAGAAGCTGTCTTGGTGGAACATCTTTCTTGCCAACTAAGTATGAATTCGAATGATTCAAACCTATATCTGCAATATGGGGTATAACTGATGAAACTAAGGAATGTAGCTGGTCTGAACATTTCCATGGATATACCGATAGAGTAAGCTTGTTACGTTTCGTCTGTAGGAAAAAAATTTGTCGGGTTAAAAATAATTCGTTGTTCAAAAGGCCTTGTAATCAGTTTTGAACTCCGTTAAGATCAGCAAGTGAAGCTACAGTTTATATATATCATCATATACTGCATTTTTGGTCTGATCTGATTTTATTGAATAGATTTTCTCTTTTGTATTTTAAGATATATTTGTGTAATTTTGGTAAATATATCTGTTAAAATGAGATGTCAGTATTATTTTCATTTTGCGTAATTTAGACAACAATTTATCCATTGCACCCTGTATAGACACACTAAACACAAACACACACACACACACACACACACACACATATATATATATATATATATATATATATATATATATATATATATATATATATATATATATATATATACCCTTCATAATATTTTGCGTTTTTTTCTATAGCGTCCTTACACATTATTTTCCCAACTAACTTTCGCGTCTTGATTATGACAATAAATTACATTCAGCTGTTAGGTTCCCAAGCTATGAGGAAACAGTTGACCACTAAACGGGAGTGGGGGGCAGAATACTCTGAAAGTGTAAATAAAATTGTTTTCCTACCAGCAATCCCTTTTTTGAAAAAAATATTACCAGAAATAAAATAAAAATTGTAGCATTAATTAAATCAATGCAAAACTAAACAAAGCAACTCCTCTTCCTACTCCTCCTACTCTCCCTTGTCTTACTCTTGTCCCCAGCCCCGCTTAATATTATGTAAGCTTCTCGATAAGAAAGCATAAATAATTTAAGGACAACAGTACTGTGTGTGATTCATAGATATTACACCCCAATTGTCGAAAGACATATTCGCCCACATTCTGAAGAGACAAAGAACAACTATCGTATATTAAAACAACCTGACGAGTAACTGTTTTAAAAAGAAATTTAGGCAACCATAAAAATCGATATTCTAACCTAATTTTGGGGAACTCATTTCAGATATGGAATCGGTTTTCAGTCATCACCTCTAGTTTTTGAGATATATATATTTACATACGTAAATTTAATACAATGCTCTCATATGTGTCCTATTTAGGACATTATGTTGTTTTGCTTAATTATTCTTTTTAGGAATTATATTCTTTTTAAAAAAATTAAACTGACATAAGGGCCGCCTTTGGTGGCCTACGCTTAGCTTTTGCAGGCTAAGTTTCATAATGGCGAAATGCTCTGAAATGAAATTCGAATGTCTGGTACTCATGGGCGTAACCATATATATGATCAATGCTTATATTGTTTTCAATATTTTTGTAATTTAATACATTTACTTACAATAGCTTCAGTCACTTCAAAATACCAATGATGCATCTACAAAACAAATTCATTCTATTACTTGGGCGGGAGGGAATTCACGACAGTTGCCCGCCAAACAATTTCTCCTCTGCTGAGAACAACTTTACTTTCATTATTATGACTGTAAAATCGGGACTAATTCTGGGCCCCCAAATCTGTTGTAAACACCGTTACAATGAAATGAAAACAGGGTCCACCCGTCTCGACCCGGGGTCATTCCAACGTTGGTCTGTACTGTTGACAGCCTCATTCCTTCATCTTCTCTGCCCACGTTGTGTTCTTTGACCACAGTGCAGGGAAGATCGAATTTTCGTTTGCACTTAAGCGCTGAATCGAGTTTGGCGGAACTGTGCTATGACAAAGGAGAAGAATGCTTCCACCAGTAAAGACATCAATATCATAACAAATGACGAAGAAGGCCACTGGTTTAATTTTCAGTTGGTTTATATAATCATTGCTACAATAAAATTAACCTCTCCTTTTCGACTCTCTATCATGGCACTATCAATTTGGAGAGGGTTAAACATTCACGCAAGATGTTAGATCAGGCAGCCTCAGCAGCAGGTCATGTGGGTTTGACAGCTTCCTCGTTCGCTGTTGACTCGTCGCACCTTTCTCTAATGGCAGCTCATACTGCCGGCTTCAACCGTTCGTTCCATTTAAATTCATCACGCCTGACTTTCACTACCACTCAAAGCTCATTACGTATTCTCAATTACGTATTTTTTCCAACACTGGAGACATGACACCGACCTTAAACAAAGCGGTCTGGTATTTCATAAATAATATACTCTGTTTTTAGAAATTCCTTTCTTTTCCTAAATAATAATTTTCTCGTCAATAAATTTATTTCAGATCAGTAAATTCTTTTGATTGTCGATTTACCAAATCCAACTCAAATAGTTCTTTTGTCCATTTGGTCTAATAATATGTATGTATGTTATTATAGAAGTAA